>NIVC01000263.1:107500-180000 GCA_002269645.1 Macrostomum lignano
TCTGAGGAGAGTGTCGTGCAGCAGAGCTCCATTCTGAGGAGAGTGACGTGCAGCAGAGCTCCATTCTGAGGAGAGTGACGTGCAGCAGTGCTCCATTCTGAGGAGAGTGACGTGCAGCAGTGCTCCATTCTGAGGAGAGTGACGTGCAGCAGAGCTCCATTCTGGGGAGAGTGACGTGTAGCAGTGCTCCATTCTGAGGAGAGTGACGTGTAGCAGTGCTCCATTCTGAGGAGAGTGACGTGCAGCAGTGCTCCATTCTGGGGAGAATGACGTGTAGCAGTGCTCCATTCTGGGGAGAGTGACCTCCTCAGTGGCCTGCTTGCTCCGCGAGTTAATTAATCTATAATAATCTTCCCGTTTGTCAGCATTCGCAACTCAAATTTAAACAATCAGGCGGCAAACTGAAGCAGTTAAAAATTCACAATCGAACAAAATTACACGTACGTCAGTTTCACCTGCGTCTTTTCCAGAAACCTCTCCCCAATCTCAAAGCTGCAGGCGTGACCGTACAACACGTGACATAGCTAATTCCCGTCCCGTATGGGAAATTCCCCAACGAGGATAACTGCCCCTTTTCAAGCACCCAGCATGGCCTTTCGTGTACTCTCCGGTGTGCATGGCCAAGTGGGGGCATTGACGCGAGCAGCTCGCAGCATTCTATAAATAGAAACCCTCTGCCCATTCCACAAGGCTGTCACGTGGGGGCGGTCTGTAAGCAATGTGAGGATTGGGTGGGGGTGGGCAAGCAGGGTCGGCAGGGGCAGAGGTTGGAGAGTTGGTTTCTGAGGCCGCATCGTTGGTAGAGCACGCCCATTTTGAGTGACGCGCATGGTCGGCATGGACTCAAAATTCCACGATTTCAAAGAGTCTTTTAAGGGCAAGGCCGGGACGTTTGGATAGCCATGGAGAGGCCGAAATCAGGTGACAGAGAGCCCCGTTTTATTTATTTGTCATCATTCAGGTCATTTGCCAGGCCAGTCAGTCAGTCAGGACAGTCAAGCCAAAAAGAAGAAGTTGTATAGAGCATAGAGGCCAAAGAAATGCGGTAGAGAAGCCAGAGAGAAGCCACAGAAAAGCAATTGAAATACCACAGAAAGGCTACAGATAGGCCGAAAAAAGCCATAGTTCACACACACTCAGGCTATAGTCAGGCCATAGACAGGCCATAGTCAGGCCATAGTCAGGCTATAGTCAGGCCATAGTCAGGCCATAGTCAGGCTATAGTCAGGCCATAGTCAGGCCATAGTTAAGCCATAGGGTAAGCGAGGGCGGGTGGATGCGCAGTCTGCCGCCTGCGGATGAATGACCACCCGGTGACAAGCGGCACGGATCAAGCTTTGTCATCGAGCAGGCATTACCCGAAAATTACGACAGAGTAATAATGAACTATAAGGACAGGTAAAATAATAATTGAGTTTTAATAAAAAACCTACCAGCGGCTCCTAATAATTGAGTTTGTTGTTAATCTGACAGTTGGGCAGATTGCAAGGGCTGACGGTTAAAAGCCCAGCTCAGTGCAGCCGCCCGAAAGTTGGCAGCAACTGGCGCGCTTAAATATGCTTCGAGGAAGAAAATTAGAGGCGCGGACTGACGCAATTGGCTGGGGCAGGGAATGCCCAATGCATGATTCGTCTCTTATTTTGGCAAGCTGGCTCAGCGCTCTCCCTCCGCCCTTCTCTTGTTCCGTTGTCAATGACAACGCAAAAACGCCTTGCCAGGCTGCACACCTCAAGTGCGTCAGCTGGGAGGGTCACCGCGGGGGTGCCGCAGTCCCCCCCTCCCCATGTTTGCGAACTGCAGCTACCAAGCGCCTCCCTTAACTAAAGTTAAATTTAGGCGCACCGCTGCTTCACATAGACTGTGGGAAGGGGTGGCTGGCCAGATCCAGTTTGCATTGCATTGGCGTGAGCCTGCGTCAGTCAGCCAGTGCGTGCGAGGCGCGGGCGGCCATGCACGTAGTAAACCTGACAGCTGCCGAATGGCAAGTCCTTTTATGGCCGCGCGAGTGGCCGCGTGCTTTGCTGGAGGCTTGCTTGGGCTTGAGTCTTTTGCTCTGCTTATCCATGTCTATCTATCTGTCTATCTATCTATCTATATATCTATCTATCTATCTATCTATCTATCATCTATCTATCTATCTATCTATCTATCTATCTATCTATCTATCTATCTATCTATCTATCTATCTATCTATCTATCTATCTATCTATCTATCTATCTATCTATCTATCTATCTATCTATCTATCTATCTATCTATCTATCTATCTATCTATCTATCTATCTATCTATCTATCTATCTATCTATCTATCTATCTATCTATCTATCTATCTATCTATCTATCTATCTATCTATCTATCTATCTATCTATCTATCTATCTATCTATCTATCTATCTATCTATCTATCTATCTATCTATCTATCTATCTATCTATCTATCTATCTATCTATCTATCTATCTATCTATCTATCTATCTATCTATCTATCTATCTATCTATCTATCTATCTATCTATCTATCTATCTATCTATCTATCTATCTATCTATCTATCTATCTATCTATCTATCTATCTATCTATCTATCTATCTATCTATCTATCTATCTATCTATCTATCTATCTATCTATCTATCTATCTATCTATCTATCTATCTATCTATCTATCTATCTATCTATCTATCTATCTATCTATCTATCTATCTATCTATCTATCTATCTATCTATCTATCTATCTATCTATCATCTTTCTATCTATCTAATGGAAAACTCACAGCTGCCGCACTGATGAGGCAATGAAGAATTTCATTTTGTCCACGCGAAACTTCCGGCTTGGAGCTGAGTTCAGTGCCGCACAGAGCGATCCCCTGTGTCGCCCAAATTTGGCAAGTCAGGGCGGGGAAGTCAGGAGCCCCATCGGTTCCCAGTGTTATATCCCCAGAAAAGCCGGCGGGGGAGGAGAGGATCGGAGCTGCGTGAAAGAGCGGACAAGCCCTTCCCCTCTTTGTCCTCGGTTGAACCCGAACTCGCGCGACCCGTTTCACTTTTTCTTAGTCCAGGAAACTGCAGGGCGGCTCCTCCCTTGACGGGTTCATCTGAGGTCACAGGCCGGCCCGGCCCAGCCTCTTCTGCCGCGTGCAAGAAAGGGCCAGGATTATCTTATGAAGCTTGAAGGAATGATGAGTAGTTGGACCAATAATCCCATCTGAGCATGTCCATCGGGAATCATTCTCCTCGCCTCGCTCACTCTCGGTGTTCACTCGCGCTGAGCGCTCAGTTCAACTGAGGACAGCGAGGTCCGGAGAAGGAGACCGAACTAGACAGACAGACAGACAGACAGACAGACAGACAGACAGACAGACAGACAGACAGACAGACAGACAGACAGACAGACAGACAGACAGACAGACAGACAGATAGACAGACAGACAGACAGACAGACAGACAGACAGACAGACAGACAGACAGACAGACAGACAGACAGACAGACAGACAGACAGACAGACAGACAGACAGACAGACAGACAGACAGACAGACAGACAGACAGACAGACAGACAGACAGACAGACAGACAGACAGACAGACAGACAGACAGCAGACACTAAGACAGACAGCAGACACTAAGACAAACACTAAGACAGACAGACAGAGACAGACATGTGTACGACTTCAAGCAAGAGTGAGCCAGTCATTTGGAAGAGGCTGCGATATCATAATACTTTACTCCTCATCACAATAAACTTTGCTGGAATTTTAATTGGGCCCTCAAATTTGCAGTCCCCACCCACACAGCCGGCAACAGGGGCACTGTGGACCAACCTGAGGGCCAACTATTAAAAGCAGTCTGCACATGACTCAGCGGTGTTGGTGCACTAAAATGAATATACGGTATTCTCAAACCCTACCTCGTAAATGCAAATTGAGACTGAGTTTTGCACTTGTGCCGGGCATCGCGGCAGCCGTATGCTATTCAGTGGGAAGTAACATGAAATGTTCTCAGCGCCTCTCTCCCTCTACGTCTCTCATCTATTCTCGACTAAAGAAGTTGAAACGTGCCACAGCATGCCTGGCTGCTTCTTTAAACAGTTTTTGCGGTCCCAAGCTATGTCTAGCCTTGCATTGCCGGTTGTCTTAACAGTGATTAAAACTTAAAAATTTATTTCTTTTATAACCTCATATAAATCAATTTACATAATTGATTTGTTAGGCGCCAGCAGGTGCTGAGGCGCCTTCACCAGAGATTCTGGCAGGTGCAGCAGAGGCGCCTTCATCAAAGATGCTGGTAGGTTGCGGAGGCGCCTTTATCAGAGATGCTGACAGGTGCAACAAAGGCACCATCATCAGAGATGCTGGCATGTGCAGCAAAGGCGCCTTCATCAGAGATGCTGGCAGGTGCAGCAAAGGCGCCATCATCAGAGATTCTGGCAGGTGCAGAGGCGCCATCCCAGCCGCATTAAGCTATGAAAAAAACAAGTTAGATAAGATCTTCTTCGACGCATATGCAACCGAATTTGCTGTCATACGCTTGAGTTTATCAAAGCTTTAGTTTTCTTAACCAACCGTGCATCCTACAAGCTGAGGGATGCAGTGAACTTCACCTCAGATGCACCCAGCTAGCAGCAGGGCACACGATCTAAGTGCTTGAATGCTTCTAGATCACTAATAGGTAGTGGCTAGATAATATCAAGCTCAATAATCAAGTTATTTTGAGCATAGTTTCACCAAAAAGATGGCCCAACACCGTGCTTTTATTAGTCTTCTTCCCAAATCTCTAGAGCTTTAGGAATAAAAGTTTTAGAAATAATAATGCGACAATATTTCTGTCCAAAGCTTCTAGTGCAACTCAATTAAATTTTGAGGTCACAACGCTGAAACAGAAAATTCATTTACCCTTTGTGTCCTCGGAGTGACCTCAAACTAAGCTACCGCAGTACAAAATTCAAAAGCGCGTTGCAAATGTTTCTAAAATACAATTTTCTACTGGTCTACTGTTAGTAGGCATTTCAGTACAGTATAATACGAAAATGTGTGACGAAGTTTAATTATAGATTTTATTGGATTGCCAATTTAAGGGTCGGGACGTTATGTTAATATTAGGTCTTTGTCAGAGTCATTACAGGTGTGTGTCAGGGTCATCACAGGTGTGTGTCAGGGTCATCACAGGTGTGTGTCAGGGTCATTACAGGATGTGTCAGAGTCGTATGTCAGAGTCATTACAGGTGTGTCAGGGTCATTACAGGTGCGTGTCAGGGTCATCACAGGTGTGCGTCAGGGTCATCACAGGTGTGTGTCAGGGTCATCACAGGTGTGTGTCAGGGTCATTACAGGTGTGTGTCAGGGTCATTACAGGTGTGTGTCAGGGTCATCACAGGTGTGTGTCAGGGTCATTACAGGTGTGTGTCAGGGTCATTACAGGTGTGTGTCAGGGTCATCACAGGTGTGTGTCAGGGTCATTACAGGTGTGTGTCAGGGTCATCACAGGTGTGTGTCAGGGTCATCACAGGTGTGTGTCAGGGTCATTACAGGTGTGTGTCAGGGTCATCACAGGTGTGTGTCAGGGTCATCACAGGTGTGTTTCAGGGTCATCACAGGTGTGTGTCAGGGTCATTACATCGTGTTTCAGGGTCATCACAGGTGTGTGTCAGGGTCATCACAGGATGTGTCAGGGTCTTGTGTCAGAGTCATTACAGGTGTGTGTCAGGGTCTTTATAGATGTGTCAGAGATTACAATTCTGTTTTAGGGTTCACTGGAGGGTCAGAGCCTCTGTATAAACAATTTTTATAAATCGATGTGACGCAACTTTTTGATTTTGAACGAGTTTACTTTGTTTAAGTGAAATGTTAGAAGCAAATCCCTGTGCATTAGTGGCTGTTAAATACAGTTACAGAATGCTTGGTAGATATGAGAGAGCAAAGCACAATAACATGGGCAGGAGTTAATGATGCAATTAAATAGTAAATATTTTTTTTTGCATGTGTGAGAATTCTGAGTACAGGTCATTTAAGGTTGAGTAAGGTGAATGAGGCACTTTAGTAAACTAGCTGGGGGCGACTGTCTGGGTTAGGGTTTTTCCTGGGATCTGCAACTGGCTGGCAAACAGGTTGTTGACCACTACAGCTAAACTGACAGGTACGGGTAGAGACACTCAGAAAAACAGGCTTGTAGACACAGAAAGACTGGTGGACACAGACAAGTAGACGACTACGAAATAAACAAAACAGACATACAGACAGACAGATGAAGACAGATACAGACAAAGCAGACAGATGCAGAAAATACAGACAGATACAGAAGATACAGACAGATACAGAAAATACATGTACAGACAGATACAGAAGATACAGACAGATGCAGTCAAAACAGACATACAGACAGACAGATGAAGACAGATACAGACAGATACAGACAGACACAAACAGATACGGATAGGTACAGACAGATACAGATAGGTACAGACAGATACAGATAGGTACAGACAGATGCAGATAGGTACAGACAGATACAGACAAAACAGACAGGTACAGAAAAAACAGACAGATACAGACAAAACAGACAGATGCAGACAAAACAGACAGATACAGACAAAGTAGACAGATACACAGAAAACAGACAGATACACACAAGTAGAAAGCTACAAACAGACATCAGACAGATACAGACAAAACAGACAGATACACAGAAAACAGACAGATACACACAAGTAGAAAGCTACAAACAGACATCAGACAGATACAGACAAAACAGACAGATACACAGAAAACAGACAGATACACCCAAGTAGAAAGCTACAAACAGACATCAGACAGATACAGACAAAACAGACAGATACACAGAAAACAGACAGATACACACAAGTAGAAAGCTACCAACAGACATCAGACAGATACAGACAAAACAGACAGATACAGACAAAACAGACAGATACAGACAAAACAGACAGATACACAGAAAACAGACAGATACAGACAAGTAGAAAGCCACCAACAGACATCAGACAGATACAGACAAAACAGACAGATACAGACAAAACAGACAGATACACAGAAAACAGACAGATACACACAAGTAGAAAGCTACAAACAGACATCAGACAGATACAGACAAAACAGACAGATACACAGAAATCAGACAGATACAGACAAGTAGAAAGCTACCAACAGACATCAGACAGATACAGACAAAACAGACAGATACAGACAAAACAGACAGATACAGACAAAACAGACAGATACAGACAAAACAGACAGATACAGACAAAACAGACAGATACACAGAAAACAGACAGATACAGACAAAACAGACAGATACACAGAAAACAGACAGATACAGACAAAACAGACAGATACACAGAAAACAGACAGATACAGACAAGTAGAAAGCTACAAACAGACATCAGACAGAAAAGACAAACACAGGCAAATAGTTATATACAAGCATAAAAGCATACAGACACAAAGTCACACGGCTCGCAAAGGACTGTAGTCTTACTTCTGAAACCAGAAACGACAGAAGCGGTTTCAATTCTAGCGACAGGCAGCTCAGACGGACTCCTCGGCGGTGTTCCGATGCCCCGAAGGCTTCTTGCTGGCAAAGTCTCCGCTTTCAAGGCTCGCCGCGTCGCCGAAATGCTGCACCCGATGGCCGCGCCCTCGAGCTGCTGCTGGCCGGTCAGAACTGCTCGGCCGAATGTCCACCTCACACTCGATGGTGTCGCTGCCACCGCCGCTGCCACCGCCGCTGCCCGTCGCCTCGTCTCCGGCGGCAAAGTTGACGGCCAGGTGGCGGTGCTTCCTCGGTCGTCGGGCCGGCTGCTCCAGCGGCTGCTGCTGCCAGGCGGCCTCGTGCACCGTCACCACCGTCTGGGTCGTCTGCGTGCCGCGGCCGGCGAGGCTGGGACTGACGAATGCGCCGAAATCTTCGTCCTCCTCGAATTCCATGTTGAGCTCGTCCAGCGGAGACAGCTTGATGGAGGCGGCTGGAGGAAGGAGTTTGAGATGGGGGTTTGGAGTGTCCACTTTATCACACGGGGTGTCCCCTTTTTTCACACGGGATGTCCACTTCATCACATGGGGTGTCCACTTTATCACACGGGGTGTCCACTTCATCACACATGGGGTGTCCACTTCATCACATGGGGTGTCCACTTTATCACACGAGGGAATTCTCACAGGCGGCAGCGGCAGCGGTAGCAGTCGATGCTGACACCGCAGTTGTCGTTGACACGGTCGCCGAGGACAGTCTGGAACTTTGGCTGGTGCCCTGACCGCTGGAGGGTGACACCGGCGGCGCCTGCTGAGGTTTTCGCTGCTGCTCAACCAGCTGCCTGCGGCGCTCAATGAGCGCAGGATTCGCGCTGTCCAAGCCGAGGTCCGACAGCTGCTCATCTAGAATCTTTCATTGAGATTTTTTGTGAAAGGAATGATTACACTCGCGCATGTACTTTAGTGAATAAATGGTCTTCCAGTGAATGACAAACTAAGCTAAACTTTGCAAATTGGCATTGAAAGAAATTAAGAGGAAGCTGTGAGCTACTTGATGCCAAGATTAACGATGAGGTGCAAAAGTAATTCGATAAAGTGACCTCAATACCATGCAGTGTCTACCAGTCACAGTGTAAACTCCATGACAACCCCTCAGTACAGAAAAATTTACCTGCAGCTCAGTGAAGACCTGCTGCTTGATTGCCTGCTTTCCGGTGATATTAAGGAAGTTTGTATCGCCAGCAGCCGCCTTGAACTCCAGGCTGCTCTCAAACCGTTCGTGCAACCATCTCAGCAGCCGGTCCTCGTGAATGTCCATGGTTTCCGACTTCTCGTAAATTGACAAATCTTCGTATCGGAATTGAGCCGGCAAGTCGCTCTCCGGGGGCGCGTAATACGGTTGGCTGGGACGCAGTTGGCGCCAGCGCTCGCGCGGATCCCAGGAAGGCCGGAATAGCGTCGTTGACTTGCGAACTTGCGGCAGCTCTTTGTCCAGTGATGGGAATAGCGGATCAATTTTGTCCGCAGTCGCAGCCTCCGATGGTGTGGCTGGCAGTTTGCTAGTGTCGTTAGAGACAGAACTGGCTGTGGCGGCTGTTGCATCGGTCAGTCCAGAGTTGCTGGGACCGCAGCTGCGTCCAAAAATTCTTCGCAAACGTGCCTCGGGCACGTTCTGAAAAAGCCCTTCGTCCATTTTACACCAATAGCCACAAAGTACAATACACTATTCTCTATGCGCGTATTGGTCTTTCTCTATAGAATCAGCCAGAATTTGATCACAGTTGTCAGGACAAATAAACATGAAAATGATCTAAGATTTATTACATTCTCATTATGTTCTGAAAAGAAAGTCTATGGTAAACTGAGATCCTCGCAAAGAAAACTCAGCCTGCTCGCGTCACTCAAACCGTATATAAAACACATTATGAGACGCAAATCTGAGTAACGATATAATCTTTAAAGCACTTAATTTTAAATAAAAATAACTTAACAGCCGAAGGATCATATTCAGCATCTCATTAAACGGATAGAGTTAATGTGAACGGGATTTCTCCGTGGTGATTTTGTGATAGTTATAACTAACAGACATAAGCTGCAGTCAGTTTTGTGAACTTTATTTGAAATGCAGGCTCAGTAGCCAGTATTAAAGCATTATACTTAGATTTCTTATCTGTTTTGATAATAAGCTTGTATCTCAAGTTTCTGTTCTTTGAATGCTTTATCGCCATTATTTAATTTTTAGAACTCGATGATGACTAACACTAGTATCAATATTTGCATTTGCATCTCTATTAATTGATTGATTCATCTCAAAGCCACCTCTGAACAAAGCTGTTTCCTTATTGTTTTGTTAATAAAAGCGTCTATCAATTTTTGCTTAGTAACTTAATTCAAATTAATTTAATAGTATAGAACAAAAGTACTATTTTTGAAATAACTCACAAAGTTTCTCACTGAGAATCTCAGGATATAAATGGTTATTTCCCTTTTAACACCTTTTCAAAGATTGTGTGTTACTTCCCAATTCAAATGAATATTATTTTTTAAATGGTTAATTCTGTATTTTTGCAATGAAAGACGTTGTTCAAAGTTTTATTGCATATATATAACTATACAAGAAATCTGTACTATATTTATTTCGAAGAGCTTGCGTGCACGGCCGCCGTTCGCGTAAGCTCAGAATTGCGTGCACAGCAGAGCTATATCTTATAGGCTTATACAGTAAGTCATATACTATTCGAATTAATATTCAAGGTAACAAAAAAAACAATGAATTAAGATTACATTTGCAGTCCATGGTGTATGGGGGATAAAACATTATAAAACAATATAGTCAAAATATTTTTTAATTAGGGTTGCCAATGCCAATGCGTGGATTTAAGGGCCCCAGTCTTGGCCAATTGCCGGCTGCCATGCACGCAATTACAACACTAGGTGGATGGCTGCATACATGCAAATAAAGCACTAGGTAGATAGCCGCCATGCACGCAATTCTGAGCTTACGTGAACAGCTGCCGTGCATGCAAGCTCTTCGTATTTATTTTTTTAAACCTAAATTGCAATTTCTAAGAGATAAAATGTCAAAATAAACCAAAACTGCAATGGGTTTTATCAAACAATTCAAAAAGTTATTTCCTAAAAGTTTTTTAGCTTTTGGTATTTTTGTGAACAAAAAAACTATCATTATATAGTTCATTTAACTTCATTATTCGGCAATCCTGAAGTGAAGATTCCCGCGTTTAATTATTTTACGGAATTAAAGCAATCCAATCAAAAAAGTCTGTCAGTGTTAAACTACTGGCATGGGTAATAGTGTCCAATCCAGTATAGGATATTGCCAAACTGATGGTCTGGGAAGGCCCAGCGCCACATGAACTCTTGTAGATATGTGCCGAAAAGGGCATCCAAAGTCCCATGCATGGCCTGGAATTTGGCCTTTTAGTGGGCCCACATGCCCTCGACCATATTTGTGTAAGTGTCTAGGTTATTTGGGTCACGGAAATGCAGTGAATGGTCTCTTCAACCACTTGAGGATCCACAATTGTCTGGGGTGCTGGAAGTCATCCTGCCATAATTCCGTGGCTGAAATGTGCATAAAAATGTGTAAAATAATTAAACGTGGGAATCTTCAGGATTGCCCATTATTTATATATCATTATTACATTGTATACATAATACATTTTGGCACCAAAAATATTATTTGCTTTGAGTGATTTTAAATTTACTCTTTTGTTTGGCTATATGATGTATTAGAACTACTTTAATTAAACAGTCCCTAAATTTAAAACTCCTTGGCCATAGTTAGAATTAGAATAAGGGGGACATTGCCATTGGACTACAACCAAAGCTACCAATTCTTTATCTAGGGCAAGTGTCCCTGGGAAAGTGATGTTTGATCCTCTTCTACCCTGGTACCAACATCTCAAGCCATAGCTTTATAAGCTATCATTACCCAGGTTAGGCCTATATTACTATCAAGTATGATTTTCCTGATCTAATACTGGCACATAAAAAATATATCTATTAGGCTATGTCAACCCATATATCATACTCCAACTCAGAGCTTATTGTCATGTCTTATTAGCAAAACATACATGTGCAACCTTGGGAATTATCTAATTATTTCTATTGGCTAATACAATTTCTAATACAATAGACTGAGAGCAGTCTAATATCACTAATATTCTATCTAATAGTGACTTATAAATCTTGTATTGCCAATAAAATGGCCAGGTGAATCCCTAGGACTAGGTTGTACCTAAGCATATAGCAAAATCTTTTATTCTATTCTACTTTTATCATCAGGTTAGATGGCTTTATAAACCAAAATGCTCCATCAGCTATCTAATTAGGGTCAGTTCATAATATTAACATTAATAGCCAAAATATTCTTATTCACAATGAATGCTTTGCATTTGCCAAGATGAAGTGCCCTTTTCCAGTATGAAATATTCAGTGGATCTGGCTTGTATTTCCTTTGCCAAATGGGAAACATTGCCATATTAGCCCATAATGTTCCTAGTAACTAAGGTACTTAAGCTATTGTGATGAAAATTCTTTAGCAATGACACTATTATGGGAATAAACCTTGTTTATATGCACAAAATTAAGTAGCATACTGCTTTTATCACTTGTATAACTATTGTTGGACTTAGCTAAATTGGCTATTAAAAAATTTCTACTTTTGTATAAGAATCCTAAATGCCTTTTCAGTCATTTTTTGCTCTGCTAAGTCTGTAGTTAAACATTGTTTCTTGTCACTTAGGTAGATATGGTCTTATCAAGTAGTCCCAAAATGAGAAAGCCTCATCTACAATTAGCACATGTAGTGCTTCTTTTCTATTGGCAACTAGCAGCTTTGGCTTGGCTTTATAAATGTGTCAGATTCCAAACTATTATCAAACTTGGCAACCTATAAAATGATGCACTATTGTTCTGAGAGCCACAGTTTCAAATATCAATCATAAGAAATCAGAATTCATTATCTATATTAGCTTAAATTGACCATTGACACTCCAATGCAATAGGTAATGGAAAGCAGATACTGACTATTGCCATGTCCAATAAATCTTAATTTAAGCACTAGTCTTTGTTTTGTAAAAATGGCTTGGCAAAAATTGGTGTTCATCTTTGTAAGTTAATTAGTTAGTTAATCATCAACTGAAATCTTGTGATCACTTAAAAATTAGCCTTGTTTTTTAGCTAATTTTAGACAAAAATCCTATAAAACTCATATTTTTGGCAATTTAAAATCATGGGATTCATGAATAGGCTTTTATGTATAGATATTTCTTTAAAAAACTTTATTTTCAATAGCTCTGTTAGTTCAACTATAATGTAAAGATTTTCTATTTTTAGCCTCTATTTCTCATGGAATGATCTTAATTCTCTATGAAAATTACCTTGTATAATATGTCCAATTCTTAAAACAAGTTTAAAATGATTTTAAATAAGTTTGACCTATATATTAATTGAAATAGACTTATATATGGTTCTCATTAAATATTGAATAAGGTAGTAATTAAATAGATCTCAAATGCATATTTTTATATCTCTTAATTTTTTATCTCAAAGGCAAAAAGCTTAACTTGATTTCCTATTTTTTGTATAGAAACTGTATTATACAAAAATATGGCCAACTAGTGAATTATGTTGTGATTTCCTATGTATAAATTATGTTTGTTATTTTGCTTAAATGCACTTTTAAAATTATTGAATAGATAAAAGAGACCATTATTATTCCTTTCTTAATGGCAAAGTTAGCTAAGCAATAAACATGGGACTCCCTGGTATGATTCTATACAATTCATATTAATTTGGTAATTTTGTTTAAAAATTGGGACATATATGATTAACACCTTTTAGGGCCAACCTTTAAGTCATAAAGACTGGTGGTTCAAATTTCAAGGCCAGTGTGAATATGTATATGAGTGTCTGCTTATATATAATATTTATATACTTGTATATCTTTAGACTCAATGGAATGGATAAGATTGCCTCATTGTTAGTTATAGGACAATATATCAATAAAAGTATTATGCCAAAATTTTTGCAACCCTCCTGAAAATACTTGTTTATATTTTAGTCATAAACTAGCAATCAGTGCCCCCTTGTTGGGTAGGCAATAATAAATGGAATAAAAACTTTCTGACCTCTCAACAATTCCCCTTATCAGCCTTGGCATCTTAGCAATTCCCCCTATAAGCATTGACAATAAAGCCTTCATATATAAACATTCAATCCAACATGGAAAGTGTAGCCATACCTAATTTCTCAAATTTAATTACCCAGCTTGACCGCCAAGCTAGGATAAGTTGCATCGTTTTCTGCTCCCAGGAGACCCCGCCAGCAAGAGGCGATCCCGCTGTGCCTCCTCTTCCACTTGCTTCAAATCGAACCCCGCGGCTCCTCTTCAACTTGTTCGCTGGCCTGATGCCCCCCCCCCAATCCATCAAGCTCGCATGACGCAAACCTGCCATTGCTTCCTGTGCCCGGCTCCCCAGCTGACCTTATCGCCCATCCTTTGCCTCGTTTTCTTCTCCATCTTCCCCAACACCCCTCTCCCCGTCTCCTTAACCATGCCGGCTATTCCAGATTGCTGGCTGGCTTAGCATTAAGGCATTACACTATCAGATTGGAGGGCCGCAGCACCAGCACAGCCACTGACCGCCCCTGCCTGCTCCTTCCCCTACGCCATAGTTGCTTTTAGTCCCAGCAAAGCCAAAGCCAATTTGCTTGCTTCTTGCCCGCTTTCGTGCACTTTCCCTCCCTGGTGCAGCGGTCTTCTTCACTTTTCCTCCCCCACCACCGGCCGGCAAATTACTATCTGTCGGAGTAAATGAAGTGGGAGCGCCATGTCCAGCCAGACGCTGTTGCTTGGTGCCTTGCTTCCACCTGAGAGAGCCTCAACTACTCGTAGATTGTGGAATACCTAGCAAAATCCCCTACACGGGCCATGGAGCCATTTTCATTTTTGCAAAATTTCCAACAAAACCAGTGAAAGGAAAGCCACTTTAAAAGCTTGAATCTCGTCTTGGAGATACAATCTCATCTCTGTGGGGTTAAATTGGAGCTACAATCTCACCTGAGGGGTTAATTTGGAGCTACAATCTCACCTGAGGCGTTAAATTGGAGCTACAATCTCACCTGAGGCGTTAAATTGGAGCTACAATCTCATCTGAGGGATTAAATTGGAGCTAGAAATCTCATCTGAGGGATTAAATTGGAGCTACAATCTCATCTGAGGGATTAAATTGGAGCTAGAAATCTCATCTGAGGGATTAAATTGGAGCTACAATCTCATCTGAGGGATTAAATTGGAGCTACAAATCTCACCTGAGGGGTTAAATTGGAGCTAAAATCTCACCTGAGGGGTTAAATTGGAGCTAAAATCTCACCTGAGGGGTTAAATTGGAACTACAATCTCACCTGAGGGGTTAATTGGAGCTACAATCTCATCTGAGGGATTAAATTGGAGCTACAAATCTCACCTGAGGGGTTAAATTGGAGCTAAAATCTCACCTGAGGGGTTAAATTGGAACTACAATCTCACCTGAGGGGTTAATTGGAGCTACAATCTCATCTGAGGGGTTAATTGGAGCTACAAATCTCATCTGAGGGGTTAAATTGGAGCTACAATCTCATCTGAGGGGTTAATTGGAGCTACAATCTCATCTGAGGGGTTAATTGGAGCTACAATCTCACCTGAGGGGTTAATTGGAGCTACAATCTCATCTGAGGGGTTAAATTGGAGCTACAAATCTCATCTGAGGCGTTAAATTGGAGCTACAATCTCATCTGAGGGATTAACGTGGAGCTAAAATCTCGAGGGGTTAAATTGGAGCTACAATCTCATCTGAGGGGTTAAATAGGAGCTACAATCTCATCTGAGGGGTTAAATTGGAGCTACAATCTCACCCGAGGGGTTAAATTGGAGCTACAATCTCACCTGAGGCGTTAAATTGGAGCTACAATCTCACCTGAGGGGTTAAATTGGAGCTACAATCTCATCTGAGGGATTAAATTGGAGCTACAATCTCACCTGAGGCGTTAAATTGGAGCTACAATCTCACCTGAGGCGTTAAATTGGAGCTACAATCTCACCTGAGGTGTTAAATTGGAGCTACAATCTCATCTGAGGGATTAACGTGGAGCTAAAATCTCGAGGGGTTAAATTGGAGCTACAATCTCATCTGAGGGGTTAAATTGGAGCTACAATCTCACCCGAGGGATTAAATTGTTAACCCCAGGTAAAATTATTTTTAGCTGAACCAATTTTATAAGAACTTGGTCTCATTCTAAAGGTGACTAAACCCACAGGCCAGAGTTTTCTCACTAGAAAGTCAGATTTCCATACGTTTCACACCCCTCTAATTCCCTCAGCCCCGAGTGCTTTAATCAGCCGCGTCATGAGGGGTGGGTGGGGGGCATCAGTCTCTCCTGTACACGCGTCATCATCCATAGCTTCCCTCCCCCCTTAGCTAATGACTGAATGGGCGGCGCCCGCCACTAAGAATCCCAAAAAAGCTACCTTGTATGGCAACACTCGGCATCTTTTTCTCCTCTCCTCTTCTCTCTCCTGTCCTGTCAAGGCCAGCCCCAATCGCCGTGTGAAAAGTTCTGCACTGTCCAATGCTTACCTCTCTTCCCCTCTCCCCCCTGGATTTCCTGCGCCTCTCGCTTACCCCGCGCTCTCCCACTCTAATCCCGCCTAAAAATAAAAATCCACAGAAGCAGTGACTCAGACTTGTGGGGCAGGCAGGCAGGAGGGAATACTTCAATTGGTCAGGAGAATTATCCCTTATCCCTCTCCTGCCAACAATAACAACAGTGGCGAACTAATCTTATAAGCCTCTGGATCTCGGAATTTGGTGTGGCTGCAGACTGCAATTATGATGTTATAGTGCGAGTATTTATTTATGCAGAACTGGACTGTTGTCATGCCTACTCATAATTATATTCTTTACAGTCGTCTGTTAAAGATCTTCAACTGATAGTTGGTGTTTCCGCTCAGCTATGAGCTGCAGTAATAATCATAATCAAATTATTGTCAACCGAAAGCAAAGCAGTGCGTTGCTGCTTCTGCTGCCGTTTCAAGTATTGCTGCTATTGCTGGCGTGTGCCTGTCGAGGTAAGCTTATAATATCTATTATTCTTTGCTTTTAGAGTATAAAAACTTGCCAAGTGCTTGTTTGCGACTGCTTCCACTGTTTAGGAAGTGTGTATATCGTCAGTCTGTTGTCAGTCTGCTCTGCCTGCTCTTTTACTATGAGGCGAGGGAGACAGGCAGGCTGCCAAGTAAGACAATGAGAATGAGACCATTCTCACCGTATCCGACCCCCCGCTGACTTTAGCCCCGGTTTTAAAGTGGGCAAGTGCTACTGTACGGCATATGCAAGCAATATTGAACTTTGTAATAGTAATAATAGCTTCTGGTGCTGGCGCCTCTGGTGCTGGCGCCTCTGGTGCTGGCGCCTCTGGTGCTGGCGCCTCTGGTGCTGGCGCCTCTGGTGCTGGCGCCTCTGGTGCTGGCGCCTCTGGTGCTGGCGCCTCTGGTGCTGGCGCCTCTGGTGCTGGCGCCTCTGGTGCTGGCGCCTCTGGTGCTGGCGCCTCTGGTGCTGGCGCCTCTGGTGCTGGCGCCTCTGGTGCTGGCGCCTCTGGTGCTGGCGCCTCTGGTGCTGGCGCCTCTGGTGCTGGCGCCTCTGGTGCTGGCGCCTCTGGTGCTGGCGCCTCTGGTGCTGGCGCCTCTGGTGCTGGCGCCTCTGGTGCTGGCGCCTCTGGTGCTGGCGCCTCTGGTGCTGGCGCCTCTGGTGCTGGCGCCTCTGGTGCTGGCGCCTCTGGTGCTGGCGCCTCTGGTGCTGGCGCCTCTGGTGCTGGCGCCTCTGGTGCTGGCGCCTCTGGTGCTGGCGCCTCTGGTGCTGGCGCCTCTGGTGCTGGCGCCTCTGGTGCTGGCGCCTCTGGTGCTGGCGCCACCCTAAAACTTATTAGTAGATTGGGTAAACGGTCGGAGAAACTATGCACTTTATTGAAGTTATAAATGCTTCGGCATCTTATTAGTCGATTAGGTAAACATCTTAGGTATATGTGCCCTCGTCATCTGAAAGTTGTAGAGTTTCTATTATTAAAAATATTTATTATTTCATCCCTATTACTTCGCCAACGCTCAGCCGAACCGACGAAAAATGAAAGCTCTGCGTCTCAGCCGCCGGAGACTTTCCATTTCGAATGTCGCCGCTGGCCGCTCTGCGTCACCTCTGAGCAGCTTGGCCCGGACATTGCCACCGCCCTGCTCAATCCAGCCAATGCTAAGCTGGTGAATTACAATTTATTTACTTTGTCCTACGCGATTTGCCGATCTTCGCCCGGAGGTCCTACTATGCTTGAGAGATGCGTTTTCAATTCAAATTATGTGAGTAAACGGTGGGAGTAACTATACTTCTTGTTTTAGTTTCAGATGCTTCGTCATATTATTAGTGAATGGAGTAAACGGCAAGAGTACCTATACATTCTTTTTTAGCTATGAGTGCCTCGTCATATAATTAGTAGATTTGGCTAAATAGCAATGCTTTGTCATGCGTCGTTTTCCTTTATTTTCACCCGTCAAGGCTTTCGCGCCCTACACAAAGTCGCTGTCAGTGAGTCTCTACAGGACCAGCGAGGCCGAGCCGCTGCTATTCGAATTAGAAAAGGCCCGGTGAGCGAGCACTTATTTGGATAGCAACGGTTTTTTTAATTGCACGAATTGCTTGATGTCTGTCGTTAGGATTGTCTTGTCTGAGAAGGGTGAGATTCTCAGGATTGTTGGTGTCTGAGGAGGGTGAGATTCTCAGGATTGTTGCTGTCTGGGAAGGGTGAGATTCTCAGGATTGTTGCTGTCTGAGGAGGGTGAGATTATCAGGATTGTTTCTGTCTGAGTGGGGTGAGATTCTCGGGATCGTTGGTGTCTGAGAAGGGTGAGATTCTCGGGATTGTTGGTGTCTGAGGAGGGTGAGATTCTCGGGATTGTTGGTGTCTGAGAAAGGTGAGATTCACGGGGCCGTAGCCCAGCGGTCTAGCGCAGGCTCTGGTGTGCCAGCGACCCAGGCTCGATTCCAAGTGCAGTCACTAATTTGGGGCTGAATTGGAATCTCGGCTTGGCTCTCTGCTCGTGCCGTTAACGGCCTTGAGAGCCAACCCCCAAGGCGCAGTGAAGTGTACATGCCTAACGATAATATAAAGTTAGGGCCGCTGTACACTCCTGTGTGAGTGTGTGCCTGCGTACGTATCCGCGCGCTTGTGTGCCTGCTCAGGGGAGTCGGCGGAATGGGCAGTAATGCCTCTCGCCGGTTGTGTGCCTATGTCGCTTAAAGTGCGCCAGGGTGCACACAACCCCCTGCCTCTAATAAAAAAAGGTGAGATTCACAGGATTGTTGTTGTCCGAGGAGGGTGAGATTCTCAGGATTGTTGCTGTCCGAGGAGGGTGAGATTCTCAGGATTGTTGCTGTCCGAGGAGGGTGAGATTCTCAGGATTGTTGCTGTCTGAGGAGGGTGAGATTCTCAGGATTGTTGCTGTCTGAGGAGGGTGAGATTCTCAGGATTGTTGCTGTCCGAGGAGGGTGAGATTCTCAGGATTGTTGCTGTCTGAGGAGGGTGAGATTCTCAGGATTGTTGCTGTCTGAGGAGGGTGAGATTCTCAGGATTGTTGCTGTCTGAGGAGGGTGAGATTCTCAGGATTGTTGCTGTCTGAGGAGGGTGAGATTCTCAGGATTGTTGCTGTCTGAGGAGGGTGAGATTCTCAGGATTGTTGCTGTCTGAGGAGGGTGAGATTCTCAGGATTGTTGCTGTCTGAGGAGGGTGAGATTCTCAGGATTGTGCTTTCTGAGGAGGTTGTCCAGATTACTTCGGGATTTGGTCAGGTGGGGACAAGCCTGACAGAGGAGTTGTCTTAATCCTCACAGACTAGAAGCGGTCAAAATCTACTTAAATGTAATTCAATATTGGACGCCTTGTTGATGCAAATCTGGTCCCTCATTTCCCTGTTTCCGTGGGAGAGAGCGCCATGGCGGCTAGGGTTTCCATGTAGAATGTAGAAACTCCTTCAAACTCTGGGGGGGGGGCTTGCGATGACGGACAGTCGGCCCATACAGGCATTGATTGTTGGCTACCATCAGCTGCGGTTTCGGTAATTTGATATCAGCGCTTCAGTATATATACACACATCAGTATGCATACACACACATTTGGTAGGCGATAATCCTGACCTAACCAAAGTCAAGTGATGAATGAATTAATAAAGGCAGGTAGAAAAATCGATTGTATGACGTAATGCGCTTTACTAATTGTTTTCACTTTTCAAGATGCCAAGTTTTACTACAAGGGATTGAGAATGGGAGATAAGATTGACCTGCAGAGATAAAAGAGGACTAATTAGGATAGGTGAGGTAGTAGCCCCGGGGTAGAGGAGAGGGTGAGGGAGCTAAGGGAGGTAGATGTGGAGAGGGTGAGGGAGATGAGAGGGAGGTAGATGTGGAGAGGGTGAGGGAGATGAGAGGGAGGTAGATGTGGAGAGGGTGAAGGAGATGAGAGGGAGGTAGATGTGGAGAGGGTGAGGGAGATGAGAGGGAGGTAGATGTGGAGAGGGTGAGGGAGATGAGAGGGAGGTAGATGTGGAGAGGGTGAGGGAGATAAGAGAAAGTGTAAATAGAGAGAGGGCTAGGAAGATAAGAGAGGGAGGTAGATACGGAGAGGTCGAGGGAGATAAGAGGGGTAGATGTGGAGAGGGCGAAGGAGCTAAGGGAGGTACATGTGGAGAGGGTGAGGGAGATAAGAGAGGTAGATAGGAAGACTAAGCAGAGGAGAGCGGGCGAGGGAGTTTGAGGGGAGAGGTAGCAGGCGTAGGCAGAGTTCAATAGGGTGCGCATCGCAGCCTGAGAGGGGAGATACGAGGCAGAGAGAGGAGATGCGGATAAGCAGGCGAGGTGGGGGTCAAGCAGCGCAGGTGCGCGCCGCGGCAAGGGGAGGCGGTTCACGGAAAAGAAAAACGAAAACTTCAGCTAACAACTGGTAGCTGCAGGAAGGCGGCTGCGGAATCTCCGCGTAGCACACGTAAGAAAAAGAGAGAAATTGCGAAGATTCCTTAAGCGGACTGGCAGGCTATGCAGGTACTCGTTCCGGGCGAGAATTGATGAAGAGAGTTTGAAACTGGGCCACGAAATGCGGGATCGGCTTGGTAAGGTTTGGCTCGGCTAGAAAATGAATGGCAAGGTGAAAAGACTGTAAAAAAATTAACAACGGCTAAAAATCCGTCTTCTCTCTCTCTCTCTCACTCTCTCACTCTCTCTCTCTCCGAAGGATTATTGAAGCGCAAATCTCTGACTTCATCTTCAGGCTTTATTTTCCTGGCAAACGCTACGGGCCGATGATAAGTATCTTACTAATGGACTGTTCTTAATGAAATTTCTTAGTAGTTATATTGAAATGGATTGCGCGGATATAAAATCTACGTTGGCCGCTGCCGCAGAGGTTTCTTCTGATTTTCTTTGGACGACTTTGCGCTTTGGTCCGGGGTTTAACTGACAGCTCCACTGATAAGGCCCAGCGGGTGCTGGCTGGCTGCGGTTTTATGAAGAACGATGAAGAACTTTTATGCATATTTTTATAGAGATACGAGCCGTATCAACGATTTCCTGTGGGAATCAATAATAGTGTTTATTTAGCTAGTCAGCTGTCAAGGTTTTAAAAGAGAAAAGTTTTATAAAATTAGACAGAACAACAATGCCGTTGTCCTCTCTTGGGAAAGGTCCTCCACTGAATCTGTACAGAACAGGGATGGCCACTCTCGCCTGCTTGTGCGAGAATTGCCTCTGACCGCCACTGAGCATCGCTTCTGACCAGTCTGGGTCTGAATACTTGCTTTCCTTGTTGGCTTTTTAAGAATCGTAAAGTTCAAAGCACCATCAAAAGAGACTTCTTAAAATTGACTTGCATTAAAGAATCGCCGCTGACTCTGGCATTAAAGAATCGCCGCTGACTGGCATTAAAGAATCGCCACTGACTCTTGCATTAAAGAATCGCCGCTGACTCTGGCATTAAAGAATCGCCGCTGACTCTGGCATTAAAGAATCGCCGCTGACTCTGGCATTAAAGAATCGCCGCTGACTCTGGCATTAAAGAATCGCCGCTGACTCTGGCATTAAAGAATCGCCGCTGACTCTGGCATTAAAGAATCGCCGCTTACTCTGGCATTAAAGAATCCCACTGACTCTTGCAATAAAAAATCACCGCTGACTATTGCATTAAATAATTGCCGTTGACTCTCTCGCATTAAAGAATCGTCGCTGACTCTCATTAAAAAATCTCCACTGACTCTTGCAATAAAAAATCGCCGCTGAATCTTGCATTAAAGAATCGCCGCTGATTCGCATTAAAAAACCGCCGCTGACTCTCGAATTAAAGAATTGCCGCTGATTCGAATTAAAGAATCGCCACTGACTCGCCGTGCAAGCTTGGTCAGGCCTAACTAGCATTGTAACTCAGTTTTATCTCCAACCGCTCCACCGCACTACAGTGATATTCACTTTTCCTGTCCCGCTGTCAGCGGCACTCTCGCAATTAGCAGCTCGCATATCTTGGCTAATGCTATTAACCTGCCCGACTGTAAAGTCGGCATCCTGAATTCGCTTAGAGTGGAAAACTTCGATAAGATCGTTGGATGCATTTACGAGGCCGCGTATAAGCCAGCCTCGTGGCAACAAATTTATGCTGGCAAAAGCGCACACGAACACATATTCCGTGTATGATGGCCAGTCCAGACCTACTTGTACGAGGGGCATCCCAAAAGTTCGTGCAATCGATCGATTTCGACCACAGACATCGCTCTAGTGGCTGCAACTGTCACCACAGCTGACCTGCGGCTAGCAGCAATCATTTCCTGCGCACTTACTTACTTACTACTGACGGGGGCGCAGGCGCCGCGAATAGGCCGCGAGGCCCCTATCGCAACCCCAAGGTAAAAGAGCACAAGGATTAGCCTTGGGGGTGCGCCCAGTCCCCGCCAGTAGTCGGCAGGTCCGCAGTGGAGGCATCGGCGACCCTCATCCGGCCGGAGTCCCGGACGAAGGCGCGGAGGTCTCGGATATTGTCCGCGGTGGTCAGCTCGTCCATCCGCTGGGGGTGGCCGAGGTATTTGTGCCGCGCCTTGTTGAAGTAAGGGCAGAAGGTGACGTGATGCTCCGCGGTCTCCTCTCCTATGCCACAGAAGGGACAGGTGGGAGGGCAACCGGTTTGCAACGATATATGTCTCTGGAAGAATCCGTGGCCGGTTAGGACCATGCACATCTCCCTGAGGTCGGTTCTGTTAAGCGAAATCAGATAATCAGAGACTTTCCTGTTCAGGTTAGGCATGGCAGAGCGGCTCTGCCTGTACTCGGTGCAGCTGTTCCAGTGGAGCTGGTGCTGCTGATGGAGCCACCTGTTGATATGGCGGGTGACTTGCGACCTGGGGGTGGGTAGCCTCATCAGACGGTGGTTGCCGTCTGGGTTGCTGCCCTCCTTGGCGAGAGAGTCCGCGAGCTCGTTGCCCAGGATGTTGCTGTGACCAGGTGTCCAGATAATTCTAATCCTGTTAAGGACTGAGAGAGATTGCACACTGCGGTGGCATTGAGATACTGTAGCAGCGGAGATATTCTCAGTGGTTAAGGCCTTAATAGCAGCTTGGCTATCAGTGTAGAAATTAATGTCAAAATTATTAATGTTCGCCTGAAACAGTTGCTGGGCACACTGCTCAATGGCGCAAATTTCAGCTTGGAAAACTGAGGTGTTCTCACCGAGGTGCAGACTTTCCTGGAGAAGCATCTTACCCTCGTGGAAAATGGCAATACCCGCTCCAGCGCGACCGTTGAACAGCGAGCCGTCGGTGAAGCAGTGAATGCCCTGGCTGCGCCGGTTCACACCGACATCCAGCGGAATGTTGTCTCGGCCAGGGATGGCGGTCTTGAAGCCCCTCCTGATGTTGAGGGCGGGAGGTCGACTACCCACATTGCCCAGGTCCATGTGGATGTTGTTAAGGTCGCGGCGGACAAAGTCCATATGCGGGATTAATGTTTTCATTGGCATAAAGCCAGAGGGCGCGTTATTTAACGTTTTATCTCTGATAAGCCGGGAAGCAGACTTCATAGCCTCCGCCCTAATAAATAGGTGAAGCGGAGGTAGGTTAAGGATAGTGTTCAGCCCCTCGTAAGGGTGGACGGGTACGCACCTGTGATGGCACGGCAAATGCTGCCCTGAAGCTGGTACAGCCGCTGACGGGCGGCCTTCTGCTCCAGCACGCTAGTCCAGATGAGACTCGCGTATGTGATACTGGGCCGGATGATGCCGGTATAAATCCAACGGACCGTTCTAGGCGAGAGGCCCCAAGTCGGCCCGATGGCTCTGCGCAGCTGGGCAAAGCAGCGTTTTGCCCGACCGATGACGTTATCAAGGTGCTTCGTCCAGCGCAGGTCATGCGTTAGCGTCACACCGAGGTATTTGACCTCCTTCTTGAAGGGGATGTTTCTGCCATAGACAGTGAGGTTTTTCATCTCCCACTTACGGCGCTTGGTGAAAACGACAGCGACAGTCTTAGTGACGCTGATTTTTAGGCCATGCTGTGTAGCCCAGTCGGCCGCCTTGTCGGCGAATTGCTGCATCAGGTTGCGCAGAGTGGCGGGGTCGGGTCCGCTGACGACCGCGGCAACGTCATCGGCGTAGCCCGCCCTGGTGATACTGCTGGGAATGTCAGCGGTTAGAAGTTCGTCCATGACGAGATTCCAGAGAAGTGGAGTTAGCACGCCACCTTGCGGGCCGCCTTTCATCACCGCCCGGGTGAGGGTAACGCCCATAAGTGTGGATGTCACAAACCTTTTGCGGATCATAAAATAAATCCAGCGAACAATGCTGTGTCTTACATTCCTGCGGGAAAGAGAATTTCTGAAGGAGCGGAAGAGGACATTGTCAAATGCTCCTTCGAAGTCAACGAACAACCCGCAAGCGAGTTGTTTGCTAAGGATGGCACTCTCAATTTTGGAGGTAATGGCGTGGAGAGCATGCTCAGTCGTCCTCCCAGGCTGGAAGGCGTACTGGTACTTACTGACAGGGTCGGAGCGCAGGTCGCACTCTCGAAGCCTCCACAGGATGAGCCTCTCCATCAGCTTAACACAAAAGGAAGTGAGGCTGATGGGCCGGAAGGATTTCACGTTGGTGTAGTCACCCTTAGCAGGTTTCGGGATGAACACGACTCTGGACATTCTCCAGATTGTGGGAATGTAACCTGTGGTATAACAGTCAACAAGCAATTTAGAGAAAGAATCAGCAAAGTTTTGCAGCTTTAGCGCCTCCTGCAGGATACAGGGGGCGATATTGTCAGGGCCAGACGATTTATACGGTTTAAAAGAATTTGCTGCCAGCTGGAGTAGCTGGGGGTGGCGCACTGCTGGAAAAGCTTGTGATCACAAGGCCTGTGGTCATCGACCACGTACTCCGGTTCGTCAACCTGCGGAAAGCAGGTGGAGAAAAGAAGATTTAGCGAACCTTCGGCACTGGTAGTGTAGTTACCATCCAGGTGTAGAAGGGAGTTACACTGAGCTAGCGTGTCGTGCCTGAGAGTCCTGACCAGCCGGGCTGTGGGGTGTTGCCCTTCCAGGCCGGCGCAGTAGGCTTTCCAGGTGGTCTTCTTAGCCCTTCGGATAGTACTTTTGTACATCCTCAGAGCAGAGTGGTAGTTCTCCCAGTCCTCTGGAGTATTCGAGCCGTTTGCGAGGCGTTGCAGTCGGCGGGTGTTCTTCTTCATGCGAGTGAGCTCTTGACTCCACCAAGGAGAGTATTTCTTCCTGCAAAACAGCTTAGGGGCGTTAGCGCGTATGGCGGTGTTTAGGATCTCAACGAGGGAGTTGCACCGATGCTCAATGCCAGGGAGATCCTCGCTGGAGTCCGGTAAGTTGGCTTCGGTCAGGAGTTTTAGCAGGTCTCTTCGAAAACCTGTCCAGTCGGCCTTTTTCAAATTAAGGCGGTCCCGGTTCTCATGACGGGCTCCGACGGAGCTGATGCTGTACTGAATGTACGAGTGGTCGGAAAGCGATGGGAGGTCATCCCTAACCAGCCAGCTGTGGACCTGATTGAGGGCGTTGTTGGAGACGAGAGTGAGGTCGATAACCTCACGCCGATTAGAGACAATAAATGTGGGTTTGCTGCCTCTGTTGCAAATGTGTAACGAGGAGGAGTTAATGAAATCAATTAGTAAGTCACCGCGCCTGTTAGTATCGCTACTAGACCAGGCAGTGTTGTGGGCGTTAGCATCGCAGCTAACGATAAGCTTCGATCCTGGAGATTACAGAAGTCCGCCAGCTCCTGCAGGAGGGGGGAGGGACGTCTTCCTGGATGTCCAGGTAAGCGGAAACGAAGGTCAGGTCAAAGACTGAGAAAGTACACATGTCTTTAGAGCAAAACATTGGCATAATAGTGGCCGGGAGGTCGTTTTTGACGAGGGCGATAGCCCTGGGGGTGTCGTTCGCGCAGAGGTACAGAACCTGATAGCCTGGCGGCAGGCAGGTCGGCTTCCCCTTGCGGGTATACGGTTCCTGAATAAGGTAGATGTCAACTTCCTTGTTGGCAAAGGTGCCTGAAAGGTTGCTAGATGCTGCAAGGGCGTGGTGCAGGTTGATCTGAATAATGTGCAGGTTAACAGGTTGGTTCGCCGGCGGCGGATTATTTATTTGGTTGCTGGTGGCAGTGTCATCATTGGGCTGGCCGTTAAGGTTCGCCCTCAGCGCCCCGCTCCTAGTTTGGCACGGGGTTGGGAACGGCATTACTCGTTCCCAGAGCTATCCGAGCTCACGGACTCACCTCGGCGCCGATCGCCGGCTGGACGACGCCTGAGCAGCAGGTGGAAGACGATCTTCCACGCTCCGATGTAGGCGGCAAAATCGTCCTTCTTGAGGGCGTCTTCCCACTCCGCGGAGAAACCCATGTACAGGGTCTTGCCGGGAGCGCCTTTTGCCGGAACCTCCTTGAAGGCCCGGATACCGTCCTGAGGTAGGTCGGGTTTTTACTGAGGAGCCGGGCGCGGATCTCCTCGATGCTTCTCGAGCCGGAGTAGAAGGCTCGGTAGCGCCTGCAGGGCGGCGGTGGTCGGGCACGCTCAACGACCAAAGGCGGGAGGGCGGTCGTGCAGGTGTCCCAGGAGATGGACACCAGGTTAGCCAGCGCGAGCTCGAGCTGGGCTTCGTCCTTGAAGGCGAGGATGACGCTGCCGTTGGCGTTTCGAATCGCCTCGACTTTGATGTCGAGGGCGTCGTTTTCCCAGAGGAAGTCATCAATCATGCCGATCGATGCTTCCATCTGGGCGGTGGTCAGCGTACCGCTAGTGCGCGCACGCAGATTTTAAATTTCGGCTCCGTCGCCACTTTGGCGTACGTGCCAGCATTGGCCTCCTTTGGCCTCTTGGGGTCCAGCGAGGGGTCGGTACGCTCGTCTGGCTGCTGCCTTTTCCGCTCAGAGCCAGCCGAGGTTTTATCATCGCGCCTGCGACGGTTGACGACCTGGAAGCCGTCATTTTGAGACGCCCCTGTAGCGGGGGTAGAGGTGGACGCACCTGAGCGAGGTGTGGGGGTTTCCGCGGGATTCGCGGCAGAATCAACCTCCATGTTGGAGGGTTGGGGGATTGAGGGACCCCCGGCCGCGGGAATTGACGGCTCCCGAGCCGTGTCAGGTGGTTTTGATTTATCCATGCAGAGTAGGCTGAAATGGAAAAACTGAAATGTAGAAAAGAGGGGAGGTAACCGCTCGGGACTGGATATACCCCCAGCCAGCTCCGTGGAGCTACCCTCTGCCACGGTAAACAGCAGAGAAGCTTTGGGTTGCCGTCTTATCCCAGGATTGCTCCCAGGCGAGGCTCCGGCAGGCCCCCGGTCCACACTCTGCAAGATCAGGGGGCGGGAGGCCGGCTGCGGGCTTGGGACACAGGCGCCAGGTCGAGTTGACAGCCGACGCCCGAGCCCTCCCCCACAAGAGCGGCCCTCGAGAACCCGTGTGGTACCAGTTGCAACTAAGGGCTGTCGATGGGTAGTTGGCGCTTAGCCAGCAGCCAACTACTTAGCAGCCACCTGCCCCGCAAAAAAGCAGCAGGGGGGATCCGTCCCCCACCAGCAGACCAAGACGAGGAAGCTAGCCGCTTCCACGCCAGGCCAGAACGAAAAGGAGGGGGAAGAGCCTCCTCGAAAAACGAAAAGCTGGCGGATGTCACAGAGTCCCTCGGTTTAAGTTGCCGTTTGCCCCCCTCCTGTGCACTTAAGATTTTTGGAATTTTCTTATCGTCACAACCGCGATTCTCCTCACCACTGTTTTCCCTCCTCGGCCGACGTCGCGGTGTTGGGAGATACCCGCAGAACAAGCAGCGGTGTTACATTACAACTGAATGGCTGCGAGAAACGCCAGCTGCACAAGTCCAACGGCAGCTTGTAGATGCGTACGGCAAAGATTCACTGTGCCAGCGCGCTGTGTGCAAATGATAGGATCGGTTCAAGAGCGGCTGCACTTCGACCCTGGACGAGCCGAGATCTGGGAGACCCAGAAAAGTGCGGACCGAGAGCGACATTGAGCTAATCTGTGGTTTGCTGGAAATTGATCCCCGATGGACGTCCGAAAAAATGGCAGAACTTAGTGAAATTCCTTCATCCAGCATCCACCGAATTCTCTCAGATCGTCCGACTTCTTCTGGAAAAGAACCATTGAATTCATTGTATCCTATTTTGAATCCCTGTAAAAAATCGACTTCTTGTTGTGATGTCAGTCCGTTGGCCCTCGTGATGACCCTCGTACATTTGCGCCACTCCAAACAAAATTAATTGTTGATGTTGGACAGCAGGACTCCGAGTGTTTTTGTTCGTGGCATAATTTTAAATGTGTTAGGCAATTTTATAATCGTTTTTTGTCCCAAGGCAGAACCTACTCGAACGCGAATTTCGACCCAAAACTTATCCAGAGGCGAAAGTCAGATTTTGATTGGGGATTTCGGCAGCGAACGAGCAAGTGTTTGAAAATCGACAGTGACGCGGCCAGTTGACAGACCGCAGTCAGTTTCTGACTGACGGGATAAATACCCCAGCGTATGGCTAATTACTGGGATACAATTTCGCCGAATACTCGTAGTCAGGGGGATCAGGACTGCGCGTTGGTTCTGGTTCTGTCTGTTGATATGCTATTAACTATCAGTTTCCGTTCTCTGTCCGATGTGGTTTCTGTCATAGAGAACCCGCGTTGGTCCTTGGTCGCTATTTTTGTCGAGGCAAGATTTCCGATCTGCCTAAATATGAGTTTCTAGTCAATTTATAATCTTTTCTTCTCTACTGACTTGGCATTGGATTTGGCAAGCTTTTCGTGGCGCGGCCTGACGGACACGAAGTCAATCTCTCTTTCTGTCCCTCGCTATCCCAGTGCTGGGAGGCTGAGCGTGAGTCATACTATATTATAACGGAAGCTTTGAAGCGGCAAGCGTTCTCATCTCGTCAGTCGTCACTAAAGCACCTTCTGTCTGGGCCTTTTCTCTAAGCAGAATATATGTGGGGGGAATATACATTATTACCGTGCTAATGCTAATGCTTTTCTGTTGTTGACGGAACTGTTTGATGCCCCGGATGCATGCAGCAGCAGCAGTGTGAGCTGGCAATGGGCATGAAGTAAAGTCAACTTCCTATCCGGGCGCTCGGAGAATCTGTGGCTAGCGTGTTAACTCGCAAATTGATCTAATTTTTAATGGAAAGGACTGCATCACTTTTCTTGCTTGCTTTTTTCTCGATTTTTTTTTCAATTTTTACCTTTTTTTCTCTTTGACTTCCTATCTGTCGAGTGCTTTCTGTACAATTAGGTTTCTGAATTTTTCCAATGGTATTCATTATGATCGGTTTATACGGTCCTAGTTTGCTTCCTCCCACTCCTGAAGCTTCTCCACTCCTGAAGCTTCGCTTCCCCACTCCTGAAGCTTCCCCCACTCCTGAAGCTTCCTCCACTCTTGTAGCTTCCCCACTCCTGAAGTTTCCTCACTCCTGAAGCTTCCCCCACTCCTGATGCTTTCCCCCACTCCTGATGCTTTCCCCCACTCCTGATGCTTTCCCCCACTCCTGATGCTTTCCCCCACTCCTGATGCTTTCCCCCACTCCTAATGCTTTCCCCCACTCCTGATGCTTTCCCCCACTCCTGAAGCTTCTTCACTCCTGAAGCTTCCCCCACTCCTGATGCTTTCCCCCACTCCTGATGCTTTCCCCCACTCCTGATGCTTTCCCCCACTCCTGATGCTTTCCCCCACTCCTGATGCTTTCCCCCACTCCTGATGCTTTCCCCCACTCCTGAAGCTTCTTCACTCCTGAAGCTTCCCCCACTCCTGATGCTTTCCCCCACTCCTGATGCTTTCCCCCACTCCTGATGCTTTCCCCCACTCCTGATGCTTTCCCCCACTCCTGATGCTTTCCCCCACTCCTGATGCTTTCCCCCACTCCTGAAGCTTCTTCACTCCTGAAGCTTCCCCCACTCCTGATGCTTTCCCCCACTCCTGAAGTTTCCTCACTCCTGATGCTTTCCCCCACTCCTGAAGCTTCCCCCACTCCTGATGCTTTCCCCCACCCCTGATGCTTTCCCCCACTCCTGATGCTTTCCCCCACTCCTGATGCTTTCCCCCACTCCTGATGCTTTCCCCCTCTCCTGAAGCTTCTTCACTCCTGAAGCTTCCCCCACTCCTGATGCTTTCCCCCACCCCTGATGCTTTCCCCCACTCCTGAAGCTTTCCCCCACTCCTGATGCTTTCCCCCACTCCTGATGCTTTCCCCCACTCCTGAAGCTTCTTCACTCCTGAAGCTTCCCCCACTCCTGATGCTTTCCCCCACCCCTGATGCTTTCCCCCACTCCTGATGCTTTGCCCCACTCCTGATGCTTTCCCCCACTCCTGATGCTTTCCCCCACTCCTGATGCTTTCCCCCACTCCTGAAGCTTCTTCACTCCTGAAGCTTCCCCCACTCCTGATGCTTTCCCCCACTCCTGAAGCTTCTTCACTCCTGAAGCTTCCCCCACTCCTGATGCTTTCCCCCACCCCTGATGCTTTCCCCCACTCCTGAAGCTTCTCCACTCCTGAAGCTTCTCCACCCATGAAGCCTCTCCACTCATGAAGCTTCTCCACTCCCGAAGTTTCTCCACTCCTGAAGTACCATATCTGATTCTTAAGCCTGAACTAAATGCCTGAACCACAAAAAACTTTTCCTCACTGAAACCACTGGTTCCTCAGTTCCTGTGTATCTGTGTATACAGTTTAGCTATTTTGGTAACTGTTAGGATTGGATGGGAGCGACTTTTGCGGTGGCAAGCAGCCTGCCTCTCAACTGAAAGCCACTCGGGGCATTTCCTCCCACATTCACTCCTGCACGACTGTGCATAAACAGTGATAATCTATATTTTCTCTATCAGACACATTGCGGTCTATTTGGTCTAGTTGCTAGCACGTAGTCCAATATGCGCACGCGTTGTTATGCTGCACTTTAGACTTTGGATAATTTACTTTCCAGGCGGGAGTTTTGGTTTAGTATCTTTTTGCCATTTTCCTCATTTATATTCACCGTATATTATCTTGACTCCGAGAGGCCTCTGGTATTTGGTAAATCATTAAGCTGTGCGAACCCACCTGCGCACCTGCAATATCCGTGTTTTGGCGAATAAACAAATGCCAATTCTATATAAAATTCGGTTCAAAAGTAATAAATTCATGAATTGGAAAGGTGCACACAGGAGATGCGCAAAAATCTACAGATTTCTGAAGACTGTCTTTATCTATCTCTGTCTGTCTGTCTGTCTGTCTGTCTGTCTGTCTTAGTGTCTGTCTGTCTGTCTTAGTGTCTGTCTGTCTGTCTGTCTGTCTTAGTGTCTGTCTGTCTGTCTGTCTGTCTGTCTGTCTTAGTGTCTGTCTGTCTGTCTGTCTGTCTGTCTGTCTGTCTTAGTGTCTGTCTGTCTGTCTGTCTGTCTGTCTTAGTGTCTGTCTGTCTGTCTGTCTGTCTGTCTGTCTGTCTGTCTGTCTGTCTGTCTGTCTGTCTGTCTGTCTGTCTGTCTGTCTGTCTGTCTGTCTGTCTGTCTGTCTGTCTGTCTGTCTGTCTATCTGTCTGTCTGTCTGTCTGTCTGTCTGTCTGTCTACCGGGTCCTAGAAAGAAGTTTTCCCTCGAATCACTTCCAGTGCAGGTCTAGATACGACAGTTTTCATGCATCATTGTAGTAATAAGAAGACAAAGTTGTAATAGCTTTAAAACTTTTTAAACTTCTCTTCATAGATTATTTAATATGCCATAGAAATACGCTAAGCCCCGGAGGCCCTGGATAAAGACTTGCTCGCTCAGTGGATAATCTTTATTCTTTATTGCGAACCCTGGACTGGGCAGGACGCAGCCTGACTTGATAATCTCCTTCTTCCCCAGACGCCTTCAGACCCGGAGACCCCAGACAAAATTCTGCGGTTGAACAGAAACGGTCTGCCCGCTTGTCCTTGATGGGGGCCAAGGGACGCATCTGTACGTTCTGCCCCACCCCCCCCCTCCCAGATTTCCCGCTTGCATCGAACTTGAATGACAGAGTTCAGTCTAGAAGTAGAATAAAAACTGTAATATTACTCATCGAATTCTTCTTAGTTCTTTGTTTCTCAAACTGTGGAGGCGCCAGCTCTTGAGTCATCCTGGCCTTCCTTGCCCTTTGATTTGAGACTTTCCTATACTGGCAAGTTGGCTTATAAAATTTAAGAGATGCAGTATGTTGATAAGCGCGCTACTGCAATACCGAGTCCCCTGTATGTATACAGCCTATTATTATTAATCTTGATTAAATTGATACTATGGCAACGTTTCTATCATCCCGCATCCAGTCCCATTTAATCGGCAGCCAAATTAAAGAGAGTGGGATTAAAGGAATGATTAATAGAAATCCCTTGGCAACTATGGTTTCCCTCTATTATCTAAGTCCACTCGCAACTGCACTGCACTCGGTTTTTGATCACCTTTTTTTCTAATACCCTAAATAACATATATGGACTCTAACTATAATATACTGGTCACTAGCCATCTACGTATCTATCTATCTATCTATCTATCTATCTATCTATCTATCTATCTATCCATCTATCTATCTATCTATCTATCTATCTATCTATCTATCTATCTATCTATCTATCTATCTATCTATCTATCTATCTATCTATCTATCTATCTATCTATCTATCTATCTATCTATCTATCTATCTATCTATCTATCTATCTATCTATCTATCTATCTATCTATCTATCTATCTATCTATCTATCTATCTATCATCTTTCTATCTATCTATCTATCTATCTATCTATCTATCTATCTATCTATCTATCTATCTATCTATCTATCTATCTATCTATCTGTCTATCTATCTATCTATCTATCTATAAAGAGATCAACTTTATTGTCTGATTCGGCTTCGTGCATAATTAAATATTTGCAACCGCAGCCTCATTATAGTGGTTTAGTGTAGCCAATTATTTACACTGTTAAGGCAAAATGAAAGTGTTTTCTTATTTAATTGGGGGGGGGGGGTACCTGTTCAGTTCTGGGTGAATCGAAGCGGGGAACATCCAGCTGGTAATTTGACCCTAGACTTTTTTCTTAGTGCTTCTTTCAATGGCTTTTATATGCGAATTGGGTGACTCACAGCTAGCGACTTTTCCTATGGCCCCTTTTCCTAATTGCTCAAATCAAAATCAAGAAACGGTACTTAAAACTACTAATTACTTACTGAAGGAAGTTTTCTCTTAAGTTCAAAATTCCACTTCAGCTTCTCTTCGTTTCGTTAAAAACTTAAAATTGCCGACCTTGAAATAAACTCGTCTAATAAGATGACGAAGCATCTGATAGGGTAACAACAAGCGCGTTACTCTCGCTGTTTACCTGCAGACAATTTTTTACACTACTAAGCTGGCGAGGCATTAGGCCTTATAAAGGCATTTAAGTTACTCTGGCTGTTTACCTATTTTGCTATCTATTCCTTACTCCAGGGTGCTGGACATCTCGGACAAATTCCAAGTGCGCCACTGGCGAGTCCGCGGCAGCATCATGGTCTCAGGCAGCATGCCGCACTGCTATTACACTGGCCGAGTGAAGCAGCACGGCCGTTACCAAGGCTCAGCTTATGTTGACCTGTGCAAGAAAATCATGCACGGCTACTTCACCTATCAGGGCTTGGAGTACGTCATCCTGCCAGTTCTGTGCACCCAGTGCCGGCCCTACAAGCCGTATTTTGTGATGCGCTACGGCTTGGCTGATCCGCGATTGAATCAGAACATCACCCGGGATCCCAATGTGCAGATTTTCTACACTTCATTCACCGCTCTCAGTGAGCCCAGGATTGTGCCTGAGCAGATTCTGGACCGGCTCAAGCTCGGCTGGCAGCCTGGCCAGATACCGCCCAAGGATTTCAAACTGCGGCTTGGAATCATTGTGGACCACCAGCTGGTGAGGCAGTGCTTGATATAAGTTGCTCCTTCAATAGAGACAGCTGCAACCCTGAGGGGGTCAGTTGACCCTCCCACAATTAAGTTGTAGAAAGCAACAGCTAAAAGGGGGTCAGTTGACCCTCCCACAATTTAGTTGTAGAAAGCAACAGCTAAAAGGGGGTCTGTTGACCCTCCCACAGCCAAGAAAGTTACAACTAAAAGGGGGTCAGTTGACCATCTTACATTCAAGGAAGCTACAACTAATAAGAGGGTCAGTTGACCTTCCCACAGTCAAGAAAGCAACAACAGCAAGGAGGTCAGTTGACCCCCCACAGTCAAGAAGCTACAGCTAAAAAGGGGGTCAGTTGACCCTCCCACAGTCGAGAAAGCTCCAACTAAAAGGGGGTCAGTTGACCCTCCCACAGTCGAGAAAGCTCCAACTAAAAGGGGGTCAGTTGACCCTCCCACAGTCGAGAAAGCTCAAACTAAAAGGGGGTCAGTTGACCCTCCCATAATTGAGTTGTAGAAAGCTCCAACTAAAAGGGGGTCAGTTGACCCTTCCACAGTCTAGAAAGCTCTTGACCTCAGTTAATCCAAAAATTTCATTTTTTGGATCTTTATCCCACTCTGCAGTTCTCCAGTCTCGACCGGACAATGGACAGATCCCAGTTGCTGAGCGGCCGGCTCACCAACCTGATGGGGAAATACTTCGCCCCAACCCGGGTTGCCGTCTCCCTGCTTCTAGTAGAAGTTTGGAACCTCGAGGATCAATTTCCAATCAGCAGCGATATTCGGGCTACGCTGCACGGCCTGTTAAACTATTCCCTGGCTGAGACTGCCCGAGAGCGCGATCGGACATTCGACTCATTGCTGCTGCTCAGCTCGCAGGTGTTCGTGGCCAACACTGAGCACCTGAGCGTGCCGGATAGCGTGTGCACCAGCCGGGCCGTCAGTGTTGTCCAAGTCACCAATCTGGCTGACGAGCTGCACGTTGCCAAGCTGATGTCTCTGGCGGTGGCTGAGCAGTTCGGCATGCTGGCCTTTCCCTGCGCCAGCGACAGCGAGTGAGTGGCCTTTGGTTCTGCTCTGAGGTTGGGGTGTCAGGAGGCGCTCTTGAGGTTGGGGTGTCAGGAGGGGCTCTTGAGGTTGGGGTGTCAGGAGGGGCTCTTGAGTTTGGGGTGTCAGGAGGGGCTCTTGAGGTTGGGGTGTCAGGAGGGGCTCTTGAGATTGGGGTGTCAGGAGGGGCTTTTGAGATTGGTGTGTCAGGAGGGGCTCTTGAGGTTGGGGTGTCAGGTGAGCCTCTTGAGGTTGGGGTGTCAGGAGGGCTCTTGAGGTTGGGGTGTCAGGTGAGCCTCTTGAGGTTGGGGTGTCAGGAGGGCTCTTGAGGTTGGGGTGTCAGGAGGGGCTTTTGAGGTTGGGGGTGTCAGGAGGGGCTTTTGAGGTTGGGGTGTCAGGAGGGCTCTTGAGGTTGGGGTGTCAGGAGGGGCTTTTGAGGTTGGGGGTGTCAGGAGGGGCTTTTGAGGTTGGGGGTGTCAGGAGGGGCTTTTGAGGTTGGGGGTGTCAGGAGGGGCTTTTGAGGTTGGGGGTGTCAGGAGGGGCTTTTGAGGTTGGGGGTGTCAGGAGGGGCTTTTGAGGTTGGGGGTGTCAGGAGGGGCTTTTGAGGTTGGGGGTGTCAGGAGGGGCTTTTGAGGTTGGGGGTGTCAGGAGGGGCTTTTGAGGTTGGCGTGTCAGGAGGGGCTCTTGAGATTGGGGTGTCAGGAGGGGCTCGGTCAGTCAGTTATGCACTACACTAAGCAACTCCATTCAGGCAGCTCGCAAATCTACAATATTTTGGACCCGTGACCTGACCTCTCGCATTTTGAAGGCCTGCGGGTCGTGAATTGAAAAATATTGAGAGAGAAAGACGGAAAAAGGAAAAATAGGAAAAATAAGTGAAAAACCTATCACCCCACTCTGCCTTCCGCTCCCCCTTTTCCTCTGTCTGTGTGTGTGTTTAAGCCCAGGTTCAGTAATACGCTAGAGGAATCCTCCGCCCTCCAGCCGAATCAGTTGATTATGAATAAGAGGAAATGCAAAGAAAACAGCGAGGACGGGGGATGTTTCTCCCCACCCCCATCCCCCGCCTCCCCCAGCGCCATCCGCTGTATCGGGGAGTTATAAAACATCGAATTGCGTGTAAGCCAGAAAAAACCGGCTTTAATGGCCCCGATATTTCTTCTTTGACGGTGGATTTTTGTATCCATTTTTTGTTGTTGTTTTTGTTGCAGCATTCGATTTTTTTTTAAGTTTAAACTTTTCCATCCTCTGAGAACTGTCTTCTAGGCAGGCGGGGGGGGGCTGCTTGATTGATAACACGTTAATCCTAAAATGGAGCTTTCTGTGGTTTTCTGTTTTTTTAACAGAAAAGCTGGGGATTTGCGTTGAGAGTAGCGAAAGCCGGCTTATATCGAATTTTGGCTTGGACTTGTGCTTGCCAGAACTGAGCGCTGACCTGAGCTGCATTGAATCTGTACTTTTCTGTAGCCCAGCGCTACTTTTGAGCTCAGTTCATGCTGGGGGGTTGCAGTGAATGTGGCTTCAGCAGCTCCATCTCTGGCGCTCTTGCATTCACATCTCATTCCAGTCTCATCTCTTCTCACCTATCTCATCTCATCCCAGTCTCATCTCTTCTCACCTATCTGATCTCATCCCAGTCTTATCGAGTCTCACCTATCACATCTCATTCCAGTCTCATCTCTTCTCACCTATCTCATCTCATCCCAGTCTTATCGAGTCTCACCTATCTCATCTCATCCCAGTCTCATCTCTTCTCACCTATCTCATCTCATCTCTTCTCACCTATCACATCTCATTCCAGTCTCATCTCTTCTCGCCTATCTCATCTCATCCCAGTCTTATCTCATCCCAGTCTTATCTCTTCTCACCTATCTCATCTCATCCCAGTCTTATCGAGTCTCACCTATCTGATCTCATCCCAGTCTTATCGAGTCTCACCTATCTCATCTCATCCCAGTCTCATCTCTTCTCACCTATCTCATCTCATCCCAGTCTTATCGAGTCTCACCTATCTCATCTCATCCCAGTCTCATCTCTTCTCACCTATCTCATCTCATCCCAGTCTTATCGAGTCTCACCTATCTCATCTCATCCCAGTCTCATCTCGTCTCATTTCATCTAAGTCTTATCTCATCTAATCTCATCTCAGTCCTAATCTCATCTCATCATTTCAGTCTCATCTTATCTTATCTAATCCCAGTCTTATCTCATCTATCTCATCTCATCTCAACCCTGTCTCACCTCCATCTTAACCCAATTTCATCCTAGTCTCACTCGCATTTCACCCAGTCTTACCCTAGTCTCAACCCAGCACCATCCTATTCACACCTAAGTCTCGTCCCGGTCTCACCCAAGTCTCACCCCGTCTCATTCTAGTCTAACCCCAGCCTCATCGTAGTCTCACCCTAATCTCATTTTTGCCGCACACCCCACTCCCCAGGTGCGACCTGAACCAGCTGTTCCACCTGCCTGCCAACGTCCGCCGTCTGGAAGCGGCCCTGCAGACAAAGATCGCCGATTGTCTCCGCTTTCCCGAGCAGCCCCGCCCGGAGCCGCACTGCGGCAACGGCCGGCTGGAGCGCAGCGAAGAATGCGACCCGTCCATCGGGGGAAGCGCCGGCGACCCCTGCTGCGATCCCAGCCTGTGCCTGCTGAGCCACTGGGCCAACTGCCGCCGCGGCGAGTGCTGCTCCGGCTGCCGGCTCCGCCCTGCTGGCCACGTGTGCCGCCAGCCCAACAGCCAGTGCGACCTGCCCGAAGTCTGCGACGGCCGCTCCAGTCGGTGCCCCGCCGATCTGCGCTTCGCCGACGGTCAGATGTGCCCCGACGGGTCCGGCGTCTGCCACGGCGGCTCCTGCTCGGACCTGGCCGCTCAGTGCCGCGCCGTCTGGGGGCCGGGGGCTCGGGCCGGCGCTCAGGAGTGCTACACCAACACGGTCTGGAATCCTTGCACCAACCTCATCTGCCATCACGATGGTGACGGCGGCCCCGCGAATCCCATGTGAGTTTATTTTTGGTGCCAGTTTATTGTCACAGAGAGAGGAGACAGTGCCAGTTTATTGTCACACAGAGAGGAGACAGTGCCAGTTTATTGCCACACAGAGAGAGGAGACAGTGCCAGTTTATTGTCACACAGAGAGAGGAGACAGTGCCAGTTTATTGTCACACAGAGAGAGGAGACAGTGCCAGTTTATTGCCACACAGAGAGAGGAGACAGTGCCAGTTTATTGTCACACAGAGAGAGGAGACAGTGCCAGTTTATTGTCACACAGAGAGGAGACAGTGCCAGTTTATTGTCACACAGAGAGAGGAGACAGTGCCAGTTTATTGCCACACAGAGAGAGGAGACAGTGCCAGTTTATTGTCACACAGAGAGGAGACAGTGCCAGTTTATTGCCACACAGAGAGAGGAGACAGTGCCAGTTTATTGCCACACAGAGAGAGGAGACAGTGCCAGTTTATTGCCACACAGAGAGAGGAGACAGTGCCAGTTTATTGTCACACAGAGAGGAGACAGTGCCAGTTTATTGCCACACAGAGAGAGGAGACAGTGCCAGTTTATTGCCACACAGAGAGAGGAGACAGTGCCAGTTTATTGCCACACAGAGAGAGGAGACAGTGCCAGTTTATTGTCACACAGAGAGGAGACAGTGCCAGTTTATTGTCACACAGAGAGGAGACAGTGCCAGTTTATTGTCACACAGAGAGGAGACAGTGCCAGTTTATTGCCACACAGAGAGAGGAGACAGTGCCAGTTTATTGTCACAGGGAGGAGACAGCGCCAGTTTTGCGAGAATTGCATTTGCTGCACATCTGCGTAAACCGTGTAAGCCTTATAAAAAAATTAAATCCACCTTGCCCCCCCCCCAGATACTCCGGCTCGGTGACGAACTCCTGGTCCATTCAGCAGGCCCAGAAGAGCAGCTCAGTTACCTGCAAATTTCTCCGCCCAAACGTGCCCGTGGCTAACGGCACCCTCTGCCAGCTCAATGGCGCCGAACCGGGCGCCTGTCTGGCCGGCCAGTGCAGACCCATGTCTGAGTTTGTCGCCGCAACGAGTCGCTCCGGCGGCGTCGCCGACAAATGCCGACACAGCGACAGCGACATTGCAGTTGTCGATGACGATTCTTCTTCATCGACATCGCCCTCGACGGCGTCGACAGCTGGCGCGGCGTGCTTGGAACGGGGCGTGTGCACTAGCGCCGGTGACTGCCTGTGTCGGCCAGGCTGGTCCGGCCCTGCCTGCTCCAGAGCCGCCGCCGTCGCCGCTGCCACTCCGTTGCAGACGGTCTACTGGCGAATGCGCGACTCCAGCAACGGTATGGGAGCCGGCGCTAACGGCTCCGGCAAGCCCGACCCGACAGTGACGACCGTCATTCTGATCGGGATTGTCGGTGCCGTGGCGCTGGCGCTGCTGCTGGTCATCGCCGTCGTGGTGTTCTGCTGCCGGTCGCGCGGCTCCTCCTCGTCCAGCGCCAACGGTCATCCTATTGGAGGCGGCGGCCCAGGCGGCGGCTCAAATGGTTGGCCAATGATGATTCTTGATTGTTCATTTTGCTCAAATTGTTTTTGACACACCTAGAACACTTTCGAAACACCTAAGACACTTAGACACATCTGAGACACTTTAGACACATCTGAGACACTTTAGACACATCTGAGACACTTTAGACACACCTGAGACACTTAGACACATCTGAGAAACTTTAGACATATCTGAGATACTTTAGACATATCTGAGATACTTTAGACATATCTGAGCTACTTTAGATACACCTGAGATATTTTGGACACGCCTGAAACACTTTGGATATATCTGAGGCACTTTAGACACACCTTGGATACTTTGGACACACCTGGAACACTTTGGGCACACCAGAGACACTTAAGACAACTGAGACCTAAGTAGTTTAGACACACTACAGACACTACACTAGAAATAACTTTTTAGTATATTAGACTAGCCAATTTGCCCCTCCATTGGGGCCATTAATGAATCAGCCATATAAAAAACGCCCGATTTCTCCCCACCCCCTCCCTGTCGCCAGGCCGCGGCAAGCACCGCAAGCGGGAGGACCTGCGCCGCAATAACCTGAGCGATGGCCAGGACTTTTCTAGTTACCCGCAGCGCACCATCACTTTTGCACCGTCTGGTCGCGGCGGCGGCGGTGGCGGCAGCAGTGCCGGCGATGCGTCGCCTGTGTCTTACGTTGGCAGCGGTTACAAGCGATCGGTAGAGTCGCCGCAGAGCAACCAGTTCTTGTTGCAGCAGCAGCAGCAACAACAGCAGCAGCAGCAACAGCAACAGCTGCAGCAGCTGGCGGGAGCGTCTCCACCGCCGCTTTTCGCTCCGTCCGCTGAGCCGCCGCCGCCCGAAAAGGGCATCCTGCGGAACAAAGAGGTCGGCGAACTGCAAGAGATGGCCAACCTGCTGAACCAGCAGATCGGCCTGTCCGGCTCCCTGTCCACCCTGGATGACGAGTATGATGAGGATCTGCATAGCAGGTGCGAATCTGGGCGTTGGTTAAGTAGAAAGCTGCTTTACTAATAGCTTGAGTTGGTTTTACTAGTAGCTTTTGAGTTGGTTTTACTAGTAGCTTTTTATTTGGTTTTACTAGTAGCTTTTGAGTTGGTTTTACTAGTAGCTTTTGAGTTGGCTTTACTAGTAGCTTGAGTTGCTTTTACTAGTATCTTGAGTTGGTTTTACTAGTAGCTTGAGTTGATTTTACTAGTAGCTTTTTGAGTTGGTTTCACTAGCAGTTTGAGTTGGCTTTACTAGTTGCTTGAGTTGGTTTTACTAGTAGCTTGAGTTGGTTTCAGTTCACACATAGCCTACTGTCAGTAGAACAAATGAACATCAGAAGTAAATTTTGAGTTTCTCTCCCTGACCTCGCAGATACGGCCTGGACACGAAGAGCGGCCACCCCGGCCTGGCATCATCCAAAACGCCTGTGATTGTGTGCAACTCCAGCAACCAGACGGACCCCACGCTGTTCACTCTGCCCGAGGAGAAGGCCTGCCTGCAGGGTGACAAAGACTCCTGCGGCGGGTTTGACGTCCTGCCGGAGTCAGATCGCTACCAGATGCCTCTGCTTCAGCAACATCACCTGCAGCAGCAGCAGCAGCAGCACAAGCCCTCGCTTAGTCTGGACTCGGATTCCAGTGGCAACGGAGGCGGCAGCGGCAGTGGCGGCGGCGGCCGAGGCAGCATCGGCAGCGGCAGCGGCCGCCTGGCGGCCGAGCGGTCCAAGCCGCTGACCTACTCGCTGCCCTACGCCTCCAAGATGATCAGCCCCAGCAACCACCTTGGCTGCGCTAACCAGAAACCCGAGCCGGACAAGCAGCTGGTCTCGCTCATGTCCGCGCCAGGATCCGGCTCTTCATCGCTGCAGCATCCGCTTCATCATCATCAGCATCAGCATCCTCACCAGCATCCCTACCGACCAGCCGCGGCCACCCACCTGGACGCTGGCTCACCTGCCTACTCCTCGCTGGACCCGCCGTCATCAACTTATCACTACAGCGTCTGTAGCGGCGGCTCCGCCTCCTTGAATAACAGCAAGGTGGGCCCTGGCGTTGGCCAGCTCGGCGGAGGCGGCGGCAGCATCGGAAGCGACACGGGCAGTGGCGGCGGAGGCGGCATCAGGCGGCAGAGCTACAGCAAAGCTAATGATGAGGCTTGAACCAACTGAGATTAAAATTTAGTCACTTGTGTTGCAGAAATTGGATTATTAGTTTGCGATGTGTTCTCGCTGCTGATCATAAATAATTAGTAAATCGCCTTGCTCCAATTATATTTATTGATTTGATTAGCAATGCTTATGAGTTACCCCTGAGAATCGCCACCCCCCTGAGAACCGCCACCCTCCTCCTTAGAATCGCCACCCTCCTTAGAATCGCCACCCCATGAGAATCGCCACCCCCTGAGAAACTCGGCTCGAGTTGGTTGAGGTCAGCAATTTATTTTGCAAAATGTTTTTTTCAAAATCTCTACTAATCAGTAACGCAACAATTGTTGTTTTAAACAAACTAAACAGTTTCACGCCAGTTCAAGACTAGTTTACCTGACTTTTATGATAAAAGTATGAAAATTGTGTTAATGTGCTTAAATATTTGTACATATATAAACATGTACTTATGGCATTACTGCTTATAAATTGTGCATAAATTTTTTAACAATTTTTTTAGCTGCTTTTTTGCATTTTTTCTTCCGCGTTCAATTAAATTTCAAATTGTCGAATTCGTCTGCACTGCTTTGTTACTGCCTGTCTGTTGCTTGTTAATTATAAATTCAATTTTTAATTATTGTATCAAAACGATCTGATAATCAGTTTTCTCCCGCGTTGAGGTGCTCAAAATTGTCGTCTCCTGCGTGTCGCTCAGCTAACTGGCTATGCTAATTATTCGCTTTTGTGCAGTTAATTATTAGACTAATTCAGGTTCTTGATTTTATAGTAGGCTTATGAATTTTATCTGTCAATATTTGCTGCCTTAGTGAGATCTGTGCTTCTTAAATCGAAATTCGGCTATGCGACTTTGTTCTCATTTTCCAAGTGGAAATTCTGTTGAAATGACTGACCGTTTGAAAATAAATTTTAGGCACTTTAGCACCGCCTTACAGGCACTTAATCATCGCCCTACAGACACTTAAGAATGGGCCTAGAGACACTTAAGCATGGGCCTACAGACACTTAAGCATCGGCCTACATGCACTTAAGCATGGGCCTACAGACACTTAAGCATCGCCCTACAGACACTTGAGCATGGGCCTACAGACACTTAAGCATGGGCCTACAGACACTTAAGCATGGGCCTAGAGACACTTAAGCATGGGCCTACAGACACTTAATCATCGGCCTACATGCACTTAAGCATCGCCCTACAGACACTTAATCATCGGCCTACATGCACTTGAGCATGGGCCTACAGACACTTAAGCATCGGCCTACATGCACTTAAGCATGGGCCTACAGACACTTAAGCATCGCCCTACAGACACTTGAGCATGGGCCTACAGACACTTAAGCATGGGCCTACAGACACTTAAGCATGGGCCTACAGACACTTAATCATCGGCCTACATGCACTTAAGCATCGCCCTACAGACACTTAATCATCGGCCTACATGCACTTGAGCATGGGCCTACAGACACTTAAGCATCGGCCTACATGCACTTAAGCATGGGCCTACAGACACTTAAGCATCGCCCTACAGACACTTGAGCATGGGCCTACAGACACTTAAGCATGGGCCTACAGACACTTAAGCATGGGCCTACAGACACTTAAGCATCGCTCTACAGACACTTAAGTATGGGCCTACAGACACTTAAGCATGGGCCTACAGACACTTAAGCATGGGCCTACAGACACTTAATCATCGGCCTACAGACACTTAAGAATGGGCCTAGAGACACTTAAGCATGGGCCTACAGACACTTAAGTATGGGCCTACAGACACTTAAGCATGGGCCTACAGAAACTTAATCAGCGGCCTACAGACACTTGAGCATGGGCCTACAGACACTTAATCATGCATCGGCCTCTGAACTTCAAAATCGCCTCAGACAAGGCACACCTAAATAAATAATGTTGATCACCAAAGCCACAAGTTGGTGATTCAGTTCGCTTGCACTGCATTCGCTTCTCATCGCATTGCAAAAATTGTTTCGCTTCGCTTTTTTGCCCGCGCAGCGCAGCTGCACTCAAAGTTGTTTCGCGTATTTTCTGCTTTTGCTTGTCGATCTACTCGCAGTTTACATGGGTTTGTTTCTATCTTCTTCTTCTTCCTACCTTATCGCCCTCTCTCTACCCTCCTTATCTCTCCCTCTCCCACCCTACCTTATCTCTCCCTCTCACCCCTCTACCCCACCCTGACCTCCCTTCCCCTCCCTTTCTCTTTACCGTATTGTAGCCAGCACGGCTAGCATGTATTCTATGCGTGTACGTACATGTAATTTATTAAATTCGTAATTAATTTACACAATATAAATAAACACAAAATCAGTGCTTGTGCTAACAAACCAAATTGGCCAATCAAATAAACAAACGAAACATGTTTTTTTTCTAACTTGTAAGCTAGAAAGCCATAAAAATTCTATCTTTGTTGTTTTTAATTGTTCTTAATTCTAGATTTACAACTTTACTCGAATATAACGAGGGGTGCTTCAAAAGAATAACAAAAATCTTTAGTTCCAGTTTCATCAGCCTTCACGCATCACACTGATCTCTTTACGCGGAAATACCAGGCTTAATGATTTCTGCTTTTCGAAAAATTTGAACAGGCAAAGCTTCCTGTTTACACAGAGACACTTCACAATGGCAATCAGGCCCCGCTCTGAAGGCTTCTGTCTCTTCTCAGCTCTCTCTCTCTCTCTCTCTCTCTCTCTCTCTCTCTCTCTCTCTCTCTCTCTATTCTCTCCTCTTCTCTCCTCTTCTATATTTTCTCTCATTCCTTCTATCGCCTCTCCTCTCTTTTCTAATCTCTCATTTTCTATTCCACTTTATCTGGCCCGCAACCATTAGCTATAGATGAGACGTGCCTTTCTATCTGGCCCGCAACCATTAGCTATAGATGAGACGTGCCTTTCTATCTGGCCCGCAACCATTAGCTATAGATGAGACGTGCCTTTCTATCTGGCCCGCAACCATTAGCTATAGATGAGACGTGCCTTTCTATCTGGCCCACAACCATTAGCTATAGATGAGACGTGCCTTTCTATCTGGCCCGCAACCATTAGCTATAGATGAGACGTGCCTTTCTATCTGGCCCGCAACCATTAGCTATAGATGAGACGTGCCTTTCTATCTGGCCCACAACCATTAGCTATAGATGAGACGTGCCTTTCTATCTGGCCCGCAACCATTAGCTATAGATGAGACGTGCCTTTCTATCTGGCCCGCAACCATTAGCTATAGATGAGACGTGCCTTTCTATCTGGCCCGCAACCATTAGCTATAGATGAGACGTGCCTTTCTATCTGGCCCGCAACCATTAGCTATAGATGAGACGTGCCTTTCTATCTGGCCCTCAAGGTGAAAAAGTTTGCTGACGCCTGATTCAGATCATGCCATAGACAGCTGCGTGTACGCAAAACGTTGCATCCCAGTTTGCAGGACACTTCGTCCCAACCCGATTGACTCAATCACGGGCCAACTCCCCAGAGTCGTTTCAGAGTCATTGCAGATGACGCAGGTTAAAGTAGGAAAGAAGTGACTCTAGACGACTCTAAAGCGACGAGATGTCACGGTTCAAGTCACCAAATGTCGCTTAAGAGTACATTTGAGGTGCTTTAATATCTGCGACTGTGAAACGACTCTGGGGGCTTCTACAAAGATTCTGGGGCCGTGGAGTCGTATCTGAGCCAGAGTCGCTGTAGAATCTGTAGAGCTGCGTCTAAAGCGCATCTACGTCACTTTATGAATTAGAATCGCATTTCACATTTATGAAAAAACTCTATTTAGTCTACTTGAGTTAGTAGAAAGTTAAGCGCTATCGCAACGACTCTTTTACGATTCTGTAACTGACGTGATGGGCTCGTGACTCCACAGTCGCCTCTCCGGTGCATTACAGTCGGTTGAGTCGGTAAAAAGTCGCAAGAGTCGTCTCAGAATCGCTAGATGATTCTTAAACTGTCTCTAGTCCTGGGGCACGAAGTGTTCTGCAAACTGGGATGCAACGTTTTGCGTGAACGCAGCAGCTGTCTATGGCATGATCTAAATTTAGCTCCAGTTAAAGAAACATTATTAATGGCCGAAATGTTTTGCAGTTTGCAGGTATAGTGTACTAAATGATAAACTTTGTTAACTGACACTCCTCTATCTGTTGATATTGGCAACAGGGGTTGGCGTCTGCGCGCACACCAACTCTCTGAGTACACAACTGCTGTACAGGCGCAGGACAGGGCAAGTCTACACACAACGCATATAGAAACCCCTTTGCTCATTTTGCATTCATTCAGACCTGCTCCGCCTCTCCCTCTGCCCTGCTGACCTGTCTATTGAGATTTTCTAGCCTCACTCGCCACCTCTTAGTAAGGGTATTTAATAAAAAGGAGAGATAGAGAGGGGTTGGTATAGACGCTTGCCATTTAGCTTGAGGAACATTTTCTAAGCTGGCAAGAGCTCAGAGAGAGATATGGAATCTGTAGGCGAGGCGAACGATGCAGCTGTGGTTGATAAAAATAACGCTGAAGATGAGGCTGCGCAGTCGGATGCTGGAGAGCGAGCGGCCGGCTCCAGGCGGCAGTCCGAGATGATCGGACAGTCGGAGTGGCGGAGCCGGGACGAGTTGGACTTCTCAAGTCAGGGCCTCACCATGGCACCGAGCTCTCTGTTCGCCAGTGAGTTCGGGCTGCGGCAGGCTGGGGGAGAAGAGGTTTGGGGTGGGAGAGAGAAGTAGCTTGGGGATTGAGGAGAGAAGTAACTTGGGGATTGAGGAGAGAAGTAGCTTGGGGATTGAGGAGAGAAGTAGCTTGGGGATTGAAGAGAGAAATAGCTTGGGGATTGAAGAGAGAAGTAGCTTGGGGATTGAGGAGAGAAGTAGCTTGGGGATTGAAGAGAGAAATAGCTTGGGGATTGAAGAGAGAAATAGCTTGGGGATTGAGGAGAGAAGTAGCTTGGGGATTGAGGAGAGAAGTAGCTTGGGGATTGAAGAGAGAAGTAGCTTGGGGATTGAAGAGAGAAGTAGCTTGGGGATTGAGGAGAGAAGTAGCTTGGGGATTGAAGAGAGAAATAGCTTGGGGATTGAAGAGAGAAATAGCTTGGGGATTGAGGAGAGAAGTAGCTTGGGGATTGAGGAGAGAAGTAGCTTGGGGATTGAAGAGAGAAGTAGCTTGGGGATTGAAGAGAGAAGTAGCTTGGGGATTGAGGAGAGAAGTAGCTTGGGGATTGAAGAGAGAAATAGCTTGGGGATTGAGGGATTGAGGGGATTGGGGATTGGGGATTGAGGAGAGAAGTAGCTTGGGGATGCGAGGTTAGGTTAGTAGTAGGTTAGGAAAGCAGAGAGAGGGAGAGAAAATGAGATGGGTAGGAGGGAGAGTTACTGGGGACTAACAACTCATGCACAGCTCATTAGGGCTGCTGAGAGTTCAACATCAGTTCGCACTGCGCTCCACCCCAAACCAGAGACGCACATCACTGTGCTGAACCTGAGCTCCAACAACATCCGCGGCCTGCCGCCTGAGATCAGCAACCTGACCCAGCTGAGGCACCTCGACCTCAGCCGCAACGGACTTCGCTGCGCTCATCCGAGGGACTTCACCAGCCTGCCAAAGGAGATGGAGACGATGGCCGAGCTGCGCGAGCTCCTGCTGTCCGAGTGCAGCCTGATGCACATCCCCCGGCCGTCTGGTCCATCGTCGGCTTGGAAAAACTCGACATCAGCCGGAACAAAGTCGGCGCCATCCCGTCGGACATCATGAAGCTGGAGCGGCTGGTTCACCTGAACGCCACGCAGACTGGGATCAAGACTCTGCCGGAGGAGATCGTCTGCTGCGACGCTCTGGAGAGCCTTCTGTTGTTCGGGAACCCCATCGACTCGCTGCCGGACAGCCTGCGGGAGCTGAACCGGCTGCACACGCTGCACATCAACTATCGCGTGTTCGCGTCCGGGGTTGACGCTGAAACCGATGGCATGCTGCAGAGGCAGCAACTCACCTCCGAGCACATACCGTCCGTTGTGTTCCACATTCCCCAGCTGCTGGAGATGGACTTGGAAGCTTGCAAGGTGAACGCGTTGCCCAGGAGTCTGACCAGGTGAGCTGGGAACGGGGCCGGTTCTGCGAGATCGACAAAAAAGTCACCCTGGAACAACCAACAGCCCACAGAATAAAGTCACTCTGGAACAATCAACAGTCCACAGAATAAAGTCACTCTGGAACAAACCGTAGCAGCCCACAGAATAAAGTCACTCTGGAACAATCAGCAGCAGCCCACAGAATAAAGTCACTCTGGAACAATCAGCAGCAGCCCACAGAATAAAGTCACTCTGGAACAATCAACAGTCCACAGAATAAAGTCACTCTGGAACAACCAGCAGCCCACAGAATAAAGTCACTCTGGAAAAAACCAGCAGCCCACAGAATAAAGTCACTCTGGAACAACCAGCAGCCCACAGAATAAAGTCACTCTGGAACAATCAGCAGCAGCCCACAGAATAAAGTCACTCTGGAACAATCAGCAGCAGCCCACAGAATAAAGTCACTCTGGAACAATCAACAGTCCACAGAATAAAGTCACTCTGGAACAACCAGCAGCCCACAGAATAAAGTCACTCTGGAAAAAACCAGCAGCCCACAGAATAAAGTCACTCTGGAACAACCAGCAGCCCACAGAATAAAGTCACTCTGGAACAATCAACAGTCCACAGAATAAAGTCACTCTGGAAAAAACCAGCAGCCCACAGAATAAAGTCACTCTGGAAAAAACCAGCAGCCCACAGAATAAAGTCACTCTGGAAAAAACCAGCAGCCCACAGAATAAAGTCACTCTGGAACAACCAGCAGCCCACAGAATAAAGTCACTCTGGAACAAACCAGCAGCTGCCCACAGAGTAAAGTCACTCCGGAACCGCCAGCAGCCCACAGAGTAAAGTCACTCGGGAACCAGCAGCAGCGCACAGAGTAAAGTCACTCCGGAACCAACACCCCCAGGTCGCTTGTTGAGCTGAACATCGCGGCGAATTATTTCCCAGCCTTTCCCGAGGCGGTCTGCTCTCTCCACCAGCTCACCCTACTCGATGTGTCCCGCAATGGCTTCAAGACGCTGCCGCCGGCGCTGAAGGATCTCCGAAGCCTCCGGGTGCTGCTGGCCCGGCACAACCAGCTCACCTTCGTGGACTCGCTGGCCGACCTCACCGAACTCAAACGCATCGATCTGGGCTTCAATTGCATCGCCAAACTGCCGGACAATATCGGACAGCTGACCAAACTCACCGCCCTCCTGCTGCCTGGCAACCGCTTGGATGCGTTGCCGAAGTCGCTGTGCAGCCTGGGTGATCAGCTTCAAACTCTGGACCTCACTGGGAACCGGTTGACTTCAATCCCGCCGGAGATGGCTGGCCTGGCCGGGCTGGACCGAGCGCACCAGTTTAGCGGGCTGTTCAAGCGAGGCCTGTGGCTGCACAAGAATCCCATCGACAAGCCGCCGGCCAAGGTTTGGAACACCTGGGATCCCGCCAAGATTTGGGCGCACATGGAGGTGAGTTGGTCAGATACTAATTGGCACCAATATTTATTGATAAATTAACGTTCCGCTGATGCTACTTGCAGTAGCTTTTGGTAGCGTCTGCGTACAGGTGAATATTATTCGAGAGGTCGACTACAGGGAGAGTGAGAAGTAGAGAGGAGACAGGTGATTAGTGAGAAGTAGAGGGGAGACAGGTGATTAGTGAGAAGTAGAGCGGAGACAGGTGATTAGTGAGAGGTAGAGGGGAGACAGGGGATTAGTGAGAAGTAGAGGGGAGACAGGTGATTAGTGAGAGGTAGAGGGGAGACAGGGGATTAGTGAGAATTAGAGGGGAGACAGGTGATTAGTGAGAGGTAGAGGGGAGACAGGTGATTAGTGAGAGGTAGAGGGGAGACAGGGGATTAGTGAGAATTAGAGGGGAGACAGGTGATTAGTGAGAGGTAGAGGGGAGACAGGTGATTAGTGAGAAGTAGAGGGGAGACAGGTGATTAGTGAGAGGTAGAGGGGAGACAGGTGATTAGTGAGAGGTAGAGGGGAGACAGGGGATTAGTGAGAATTAGAGGGGAGACAGGTGATTAGTGAGAGGTAGAGGGGAGACAGGTGATTAGTGAGAAGTAGAGGGGAGACAGGTGATTAGTGAGAGGTAGAGGGGAGACAGGTGATTAGTGAGAGGTAGAGGGGAGACAGGGGATTAGTGAGAATTAGAGGGGAGACAGGTGATTAGTGAGAGGTAGAGGGGAGACAGGGGATTAGTGAGAATTAGAGGGGAGAGAGGAGAATGATGGAGGCAGACAGAAGGGGCTGAATGGACGGTGACTTGAGGAGAAGTACATGAAGGACTTGCTGAACCCCAGGACGCACCAGCTCCAAGCCTTCACACTGAACCCCTCTGTCCCCGCAGCGCATGGCCATCCAGAACGCCCCAAAGCTTCGCCCCTGCAAGCTGGTGTTCCTTGGTGACCTGGGCAGCGGCAAGACCTCCCTGGCCCGCCTTCTCCGTCTCGGACACGCGGCACCGACAAAGTCGGACGGGTCAGGGCTGACCCGCGGCTTCCAGCTGAGCTCCTGGCGCTCCGAGAACCGCTGCCCGTTCGTGCTGCTGGAGGCCGGCGGTCACCCGATCTACGCGCCTCTGCTGGCGAAGCTGCTGGACCCGAAGGCGCTTCACTGCGTTGTCTTCGACATCGCCGAGTATCAGCAGATCGGGTTCGATGTGGTCAGCCGGTGGCTGCGGCTGCTGGCCGCCCACCTGCCCGGAGCTCGGGTGCAACTGATCGGCACTAAGTTGGATACCATCTCCATGGCAACGGAAACCTCCGCGAACGAGATTCTGGCCGAAGTCTCCGAAGTCGAGGCGGCTCTGGCTGCGGAGTCGACGGCCGAGGCCGCGGTGCAGCGCCTTCGGGACAGCCTGGACGAGGATCTGGCGCGCTGCCTCGAGCAGCTTCGAGCGGACTCGAATCCCGAGCTGCGGCTTCAGCCCCGGATCCACCTGGTGTCGGCGGTGGGCCCGCCGGCTCAGCCGGACCTTCTGACACTTCGCGACGATCTGGAGCGGCTGAGCACCAACAGGGAGGCCATGCCGCACCTGCAGAAGTACGTGCCCACCAACTGGCAGCCCTTCATGGAGCAGGTGAAGCAGCAGGACGGGCTTTACATCGAATGGGATTGGTTGGTCGAGTTCGCCGACCAGCGGAACATCCGGGATGCTCAGCTGATCGACTGTCTGGAGTTCTACCACGAGAGCGGCCAGCTGCTGTGGCTGCGGCGGCACCGGCGCCTGAGGAACTTCGTGCTCCACCGGCCAGACAAGCTGGCCGACTTTCTCGGCCGCCTGCTGCCGGTCAGCCTGGCCGACTTTCTTGTCGACTACAACGAGAACGCCCTGTTCCGCGCCTGCGGCCGGATGTCCGCCGCCGAGTACGAGGAGGCTCGCGAGGCGGCCTTGAGCCGCGGCCAGCTGTCCTGGCCGCTGGTGCGCTGCCTCGCCTTCGGCCGTGGTGGTCAGCGGCAGGCGCTGGTCGAGGCGCTGCACTGCCTGGAGCTGCTGGAGCTCGCCTGCTGCACCATGCCGCCTCAGGTGGGCGGCGTTGGGGAGATTTATTTCCATTTTGGAGGTTGGGGAGTTTTATCCCAATGACACAAATGAAGAAGTTCATCCCAAATGATACTCATGGGAATTTTTTCCCAAACGATGCTAATGGGGAATTTTATCCCAAATGATACTAATGGGGAATTTTATCCCAAATGACACTAATGGGGAATTTGATCCCAAATGACACTAATGGGGAATGTTATCCCAAATGATACGAAATGGGAATTTTATCCCAACCGACACTAATGGGGAATTTTATTCCAATGACACTAAGAGGAAATTTTGTCCAAAATGATACACATGAGTAATTTTATCCCAATCACACTAATGGAGAATTTTATCCCACATGACACTAATGGGAAATTTTATCCCAACGACACTAAGGGGGAATTATATGCCAAATGATACTAAAAGGGGAACTTTATCCCAAATAACACTGATGGGGAACTTTATCCCAAATAACACTGATGGGGAACTTTATCCCAAATAACACTGATGGGGAACTTTATCCCAAATGACAGTAAAGGGGAACTTTATCCCAATGACACTGATGGGAAGTTTATCCCAAATGACACCGAGTTTCATCCTTACAGTCTCAGGAATTAATATCCCAGAAGGCAAGTAGTCACCTCTCACCTCTGCCGCTCTCTCAGGTGCCCCAGCCGGGTCTGCACAGCCGCCCAGTGCTCACCGTGCCGCACCTGATGCCGGAGCCCCTGCCGGACTCCGAGGACGACTTCGCCGCCACCTGGCGCTCCGTCTCGGCCGGCTGTCCGCAGACCGGCCGGGCCAGCCTGCGCGCCTGTCCGGCTGGACGCCCGGCGCCTCCGGCGCTGTTCGCCTGCCTGTCGGCCGCGATCCATTCGGCCATCAGCTGGAGAATCGACTGGCGGCAGAGCCGGCTGATCTGCGAGCTGGACCACTGCCTGCTGGCCGCCGTGGAGGTGGACGGAGACGAGGCCGACCTGAGCAGCGGCCTGGACTTCGAGTTGGCCTCGCAGAGCGCCGTCAAGCTGCAGTCGGGATTCGACTGGCTGGCCGACTATGTCGATGGTGTCCGCGAGTTCGCGCCCGGAATTGAGTGGCGATTTGAGAGCAGCGGAGCTGGCGCCACCGAGTCTGGGGCTTCTTGAATCAACATTTAGCATTCACTGGATGCGGTGCGATATTGGCTGCTGTATTGAAAGTTCCTGATGACCTTTTTACAGTTTTACCTTGAATTTTTTTCTAATACATGTGTATTGTTCTGTTGACTTGCTCACTGTAATTGAGATTTCGTGCGATGATGCTACCGATGTGCCTCGCTTTTCATTGTCTCTCCCACTCTCCCTTCCTCTCTCCCTCTCTCCCTTTCTCTCTCCCTCTCTCCCTTCCTCTCTCCCTCTCTCCCTTTCTCTCTCCCACTCTCTCCCTTTCTCTCTCCCACTCTCTCTTCCTCTCTCCCTCTCTCCCTTTCTCTCTCCCACTCTCTCCCTTTCTCTCTCCCACTCTCTCTTCCTCTCTCCCTCTCTCCCTTTCTCTCTCCCTCTCTCCCTTTCTCTCTCCCACTCTCTCTTCCTCTCTCCCTCTCTCCCTTTCTCTCTCCCTCTCTCCCTTTCTCTCTCCCACTCTCTCCCTTTCTCTCTCCCACTCTCTCTTCCTCTCTCCCTCTCTCCCTTTCTCTCTCCCTCTCTCCCTTTCTCTCTCCCACTCTCTCTTCCTCTCTAACTTTCTCTTCCTCTCTCCCTCTCTCCCTTCCTCTCTCCCTCTCTCCCTTTCTCTCTCCCACTCTCTCCCTTTCTCTCTCCCTCTCTCCCTTTCTCTCTCCCACTCTCTCCCTTTCTCTCTCCCACTCTCTCTTCCTCTCTAACTTTCTCTCCCTCTCTCCCTTCCTCTCTCCCTCTCTCCCTTTCTCTCTCCCACTCTCTCCCTTTCTCTCTAACTCTCTCCCTTCCTCTCTAACTCTCTCACTCTCTCCCTTCCTCTCTCCCTCTCTCCTTTCCTCTCTCCCTCCTCTCTCCCTCTCTCTCTTCCTCTCTCACTCTCTCTCTTCCTCTCTCACTCTCTCCTTTCCTCTCTCCCTCTCCCCCTTCATCTCTTCCTCTCTCCCTTCCTCTGTCCCTCCCTCCCCTCCCTCCCCTCTCTTCCCTCTCTCCACTTTCGCCATTCTCGCTCTCCTCTTGCTGCCCACAGCGCATTCCACAGAAGAACAAAGAGAATGTAAAACACCAAACGTCACAATTTCATAAAAAAAGCAGAAAATCCGGTTAGCGTCAGCGGCAATGCTGGTCTGTCTGAGCATCAGATCGGATTTCAGGAGCTCCCACCGCTCTGCTCCAGCTGTCTTCTGTTTGCCCGTCTGGTTTCAACAGCAAGCAAATCCTCAGTCAGTACCGCTGCTTCTGCAAAGAGAGACTCGTATTAAACAACTTGTTCTAATCAAAACATATTGAGTACACAATGCCGCTGCTGTAATGGATCTGCACCGGCTTCCCCCCGCTTAGATTGTTATCGCATCTCTGCTCCCCACCGACCACTTTGATCAAATAGTGGAGAGCCGTGGAATCCTCACCCTCTGCTTCTCCTGCTGATCCCTGATCCCTGATCCCCGACCCCTGATCCCTGATCCCTGATCCCTGATCCCTGATCCCTGATCCCCGATCCCTAATCCCCGACCCCTGATCCCTGATCCCTGATCCCCGATCCCTGATCCCTGATCCCCGATCCCTGATCCCAGATCCCTGATCCTTGATCCCTGATCCCTGATCCCTGATCCCCGATCCCCATCCCCGATCCCCGATCCCCGATCCCTGATCCCTGATCCCCCGATCCCTGATCCCCGATTCCCGATCCCTGATCCCCGATTCCCGATCCCAGATCCCTGATCCCCGATCCCTGATCCTTAATCCTGATCCCCGATCCCTGATCCCCGATCCCTGATCCTCGATCCCTGATCCCTGATCCCTGATCCCTGATCCCCGATCCCTGATCCCTGATCCCCCGATCCCTGATCCCCGATCCCCGATCCCTGATCCCCGATCCCTGGCCCCAGATCCCTGATCCCCGATCCCTGATCCCCGATCCCTGATCCCCGATCCCTGATCCCCGATCCCTGATCCCCGATCCCTGATCCCCGATCCCTGATCCCCGATCCCTGATCCCCGATCCCTGATCCCCGATCCCTGATCCCCGATCTCTGATCCCCGATCCCTGATCCCCGATCCCTGATCCCCGATCCCTGATCCCCGATCCCTGATCCCCGATCCCTGATCCCCGATCCCTGATCCCCGATCCCTGATCCCCGATCCCTGATCCCCGATCCCTGATCCCCGATCCCTGATCCCCGATCCCTGATCCCCGATCCCTGATCCCCGATCCCTGATCCCTGATCCTAGATCCCTGATCCCTAATTCCTAATCCCTAATCTTGTAGCACTAATCCCTAATCCTGGGACACTGTAGCAAGTACAATCTACAGAATAAGAAGGTCACCAGGGCATCATTACACTATCTATTTAAATTTCCCATAAGCTTCTAAGCAAAGTTTGACAACTGCAAACCCGCTTATGCCCCAGTTCGTAAACAACACAGCCGCCAGGTCACACCATATGGCAGAAATTCATTCAGTTTTTTTGCATCGCAAATAATGCATTAACACCTGGTTATCGCACCTGTTTGGGATATTTTGTCGAATTTGACTACAAAAATGACTGAGGTTCGGGTTTACCGGACAAATTTTAAGGTCAAGAATGCTGCAGAGGGTGGCAGGGAGATGCAGAGGGAGGCAGGGAGATGCAGAGGGAAGCAGGGATATGCAGAGAGAGACAGGGAGATGCAGAGGGAGGCAGGGAGGTGCAGAGGAAGGCAAAGAGATGCAGAGGGGGGCAGGGAGGTGCAGAGGGAGGCAGGGAGATGGAGGGAGGCAGGGAGATGCAGAGGGAGGCAGGGAGATGCAGAGGGAGGCAGCGAGATGAAGAGGGAGGCAGAGAGATGCAGAGGGAGGCAGGGAGATGCAGAGGGAGGCAAAGAGATGCAGAGGGAGGCAGGGAGATGGAGGGAGGCAGGGAGAGATGCAGAGGGAGGCAGGGAGGTGCAGAGGGAGGCAGGGAGGTGCAGAGGGAGGCAGGGAGGTGCAGAGGGAGGCAGGGAGGTGCAGAGGGAGGCAGGGAGGTGCAGAGGGAGGCAGGGAGATGCAGAGGGAGGCAGCGAGATGAAGAGGGAGGCAGAGAGATGCAGAGGGAGGCAGGGAGGTGCAGAGGAAGGCAGCGAGATGAAGAGGGAGGCAGGGAGATGCAGAGGGAGGCAAAGAGATGCAGAGGGAGGCAGGGAGATGGAGGGAGGCAGGGAGAGATGCAGAGGGAGGTAGGGAGGTGCAGAGGGAGGCAGGGAGGTGCAGAGGGAGGCAGGGAGGTGCAGAGGGAGGCAGCGAGATGAAGAGGGAGGCAGAGAGATGCAGAGGGAGGCAGGGAGGTGCAGAGGAAGGCAGCGAGATGAAGAGGGAGGCAGGGAGATGCAGAGGGAGGCAAAGAGATGCAGAGGGAGGCAGGGAGAGATGCAGAGGGAGGTAGGGAGGTGCAGAGGGAGGCAGGGAGGTGCAGAGGGAGGCAGGGAGGTGCAGAGGGAGGCAGGGAGGTGCAGAGGGAGGCAGGGAGATGCAGAGGGAGGCAGCGAGATGAAGAGGGAGGCAGAGAGATGCAGAGGGAGGCAGGGAGGTGCAGAGGAAGGCAGCGAGATGAAGAGGGAGGCAGGGAGATGCAGAGGGAGGCAAAGAGATGCAGAGGGAGGCAGGGAGATGGAGGGAGGCAGGGAGAGATGCAGAGGGAGGTAGGGAGGTGCAGAGGGAGGCAGGGAGGTGCAGAGGGAGGCAGGGAGGTGCAGAGGGAGGCAGGGAGATGGAGGGAGGCAGGGAGAGATGCAGAGGGAGGTAGGGAGGTGCAGAGGGAGGCAGGGAGGTGCAGAGGGAGGCAGGGAGATGGAGGGAGGCAGGGAGAGATGCAGAGGGAGGTAGGGAGGTGCAGAGGGAGGCAGGGAGGTGCAGAGGGAGGCAGCGAGATGAAGAGGGAGGCAGAGAGATGCAGAGGGAGGCAGGGAGGTGCAGAGGAAGGCAGCGAGATGAAGAGGGAGGCAGGGAGATGCAGAGGGAGGCAAAGAGATGCAGAGGGAGGCAGGGAGATGGAGGGAGGCAGGGAGAGATGCAGAGGGAGGTAGGGAGGTGCAGAGGGAGGCAGGGAGGTGCAGAGGGAGGCAGGGAGGTGCAGAGGGAGGCAGCGAGATGAAGAGGGAGGCAGAGAGATGCAGAGGGAGGCAGGGAGGTGCAGAGGAAGGCAGGGAGATGCAGAGGGAGGCAAAGAGATGCAGAGGGAGGCAGGGAGATGGAGGGAGGCAGGGAGAGATGCAGAGGGAGGTAGGGAGATGCAGAGGGAGGCAAAGAGATGCAGAGGGAGGCAGGGAGATGGAGGGAGGCAGGGAGAGATGCAGAGGGAGGCAGGGAGATGCAGAGGGAGGCAAAGAGATGCAGAGGGAGGTAGGGAGGTGCAGAGGGAGGCAGGGAGGTGCAGAGGGAGGCAAAGAGATGCAGAGGGAGGTAGGGAGGTGCAGAGGGAGGCAGGGAGGTGCAGAGGGAGGCAAAGAGATGCAGAGGGAGGTAGGGAGGTGCAGAGGGAGGCAGGGAGGTGCAGAGGGAGGCAAAGAGATGCAGAGGGAGGCAGGGAGATGGAGGGAGGCAGGGAGAGATGCAGAGGGAGGTAGGGAGGTGCAGAGGGAGGCAGGGAGGTGCAGAGGGAGGCAGGGAGGTGCAGAGGGAGGCAGGGAGGTGCAGAGGGAGGCAGGGAGGTGCAGAGGGAGGCAGGGAGGTGCAGAGGGAGGCAGGTGCAACAGAGGCACAGGGAAGTCAGAACGGAATTGCCTACCCAGTCAACCACCTTGTGAAATATGCGCGCAGAGTTCAGCAGAAAATCGAATGAAATCAAGAAGCAGAAAAATACAGGGTGAGATTTCAGCCAAGTGATACCGGAGGCGAATCTGAATAGATGAGGCGTCTCCCCATCTCAAATTGGCGGGCATCATCGAATCTTCATCAGCCAGCAGCCTCTTGTCCTCGCTGGAAGTCGTTGACCCCAAATTGCAGTTTCGCTTTATCTTCATGCCGTCGGCGAGGGGATCAAACCAATTTTTCCCTGGGTGAAAATCTGGGCTGACTAATTAAATTCTCAGGGGGGGGGGCTTCGGCTCAGGATAATTGCAGGCCGAAATTATTAGTCCGGTTGAACAAGGACTCGAACCCGGGTCCTCTCGGTCTCAAGAACGATGCGATAGCGCACCAAGCACGTAAGGTATTTAAAAGCTGGCCTATAAACACAGAGGAAATGCACTTTCAAAATCTCTTAACTAATTATTTCTACAACACAGGAGTTATGCTTTATTTATAACCTGAAACAATTTTAGCTAACAGCAAACAAATTAGTACACAATGCACTTCATCACGAGATTTACACGGTAAGCGGTGAAGTAAAAAACCAATATTATAAAACAAAAAAGTAACAAATTTTACTAATATCAAAAGAGAATTTAAAAAACAGCTGGTCATTTCTTGGCAAAGAAACTTAAAAAATTGCCTGAGAAATTCTGCTTTTATAGAAAATGTTTATGAGTAAATAATTATACACAAAATTTGTGTTTTAAATATTAAGACAAAAATTGTTAAAGATTGCTTTTAAAAAACAGACAAAATACCTGAACAAAACTGATGTTTAATTACATTTTTTAAGTTCTTTTTACACAGACTTAAACAGTGCCTGTGCCATCCTAAGAATGAACGGCGCCACCCCATGATGAACGGCGCCACTCCATAATGAACGGCGCCACCCCATAATGAACGGCGCCACTCCATAATGAACGGCGCCACCCCCATAATGAACGACGCCACCCCATAATGAACGGCGCCACTCCATAATGAACGGCGCCACTCCATAATGAACGGCGCCACTCCATAATGAACGGCGCCACTCCATAATGAACGGCGCCACTCCATAATGAACGGCGCCACCCCATAATGAACGGCGTCACCCCATAATGAACGGCGCCACTCCATAATGAACGGCGCCACCCCATAATGAACGGCGCCACTCCATAATGAACGGCGCCACCCCATAATGAACGGCGCCACTCCATAATGAACGGCGTCACCCCATAATGAACGGCGCCACTCCATAATGAACGGCGCCACTCCATAATGGACAGCGCCACCCCCATAATGGACGGCGCCACCCCCATAATAAACGGCACCACCCCATAATGAACGGCGCCACTCCATAATGAACGGCGCCACCCCCATAATGGACAGCGCCACCCCCATAATGGACGGCGCCACCCCCATAATAAACGGCGCCACCCCATAATGAACGGCGCCACTCCATAATGAACGGCGCCACCCCCATAATGAACGGCTCCACCCCCATAATGGACAGCGCCACCCCCATAATGGACAGCGCCACCCCCATAATGGACGGCGCCACCCCCATAATGAACGGCGCCACCCCAGTAAGTATCAACGCCTTCACGTTAAAATTTGACTTTGACAAACTAAAACTAATTGAAAAAATATATAAGCAATTTCACACAAAGGACTAGAACACTTAAGTGGAGAAGCAGTGAAAATGTAACGAGAAATCATAAAACTTTCTTATCGTTTTTCAAGTTTTCAAAACATTTGAAGCCACCCACATTGATGAAGCAGCCACTATTTACACCCGAGAAGTCAGCCGCAGGTCGCGTCCTTGTCGACCGTCGCGTAGCGACCTCGGCAGCCGAAAGCGACGGCAAATTCCGGCAGTTTCGACACCAGCCGGGCCTGCGTGGACGACGCAGTGCCGGCGACTCCCGGCGCGACCTTGCGGCAGCCCAGCTGGGCGTTGGCCAGCAGGAAGGCCTGCCCGGCTGTCAGCGACTTCCCGCCGGGTGCGGCGCCAGCTTCAGCTGTCGGGTCGGTCAGCAGGCCGAACGCCGTTCGAATCGCCGCTAGTCGACTTCGACAATCATCGACGTGGCCGGTCTTGGCTGGAACTCGCCTGGCAGCCAAGTAGCCCAGTCTAGCAATCCGCTCTGCCGCCCCGCCCGCGCCCAGCAGCGGCAGGTGAAACTGAATCGGGAAGCTCAGCTCAAAGTCGTCCAATAATTCGCTGTCGTCAGGGACGCCAACGGTCGAGTCAGTTGAAGCTTCGAATGGTGGTCCTTGACCGACGCCGGCCCAGCCGATTTGGGCGGCCATCAGGAATGCCGACTGGCGAGAGAACCTACTGGCGTCCAGCAGCGCGGCCAGGAAGGCGCCTCCAGCCTGACCGCCGCCGCCGCCGCCGCCTTCGAAGTCGCCCAGAATCCTCAGCTGGCCGTAGGCGTTGATGAAGTGCAGCTCCTGGCCGAGGTAGGCGGGCCAGACAGACTCCAGGTCGGGCGATGCCATGAATGTCGAATTTCTGGCGATTCGCTCGGCCAGGTGGTGCCAGATGGCGGCAGCCAGCGGTCCCCGGCCTCGGAGGCCTGGACTGTCTGCGAATGTCTTGGCAACCAGCTGAGGCAGCACCTGATAGGCGGTTGCTAGGCAACGCTTAACAACTCCGATAGGTCTGCTTGGTTTTGCTGTCGATTTCCGCCTTGATGACAGCAGCACCATCGGTTGCTTAGCAACCAGGGTTTGAGCGGCGAAGAACCGGCGCAGCTGCGGATTGAACGGGGCCAGCTTGACCAGCGAGTTCACGAAGCCGTACGCCATCAGCACGTCGGAGTCAAGCCGGGCAGTCAGGCGGAGCAGTCGGGCGAGAGTCCTTCGGCGACTGACCAGAAGTCCGCTGTACCGACCTTCGGGCCAGGCCGCATCCGCTGGGAGCAGCTCGTTGCGGAATCTTTCCCATCGGTTTCCGCTGGAGCTTTCGACGTCGGCGAAGAGGTTGCGGGCTTCTTCAAAGCTGATGACTTCCGGCTGCTGCTGCTGCTGGTCGTCGGTGGAGTCTCGCAGAAGGCGGCTGGCGTTGCCATGGAAATAGGCCATCTGCGGGGCCAGGTTCGACTCTGGTTTGACTTCAAATATGCAGTCATGACTCTGAACATGCCTTATCGACAATCCATCAAGCTATGACTATCAAAGCTATGACCATCAAAGCTATGACCATCAAGCAAGCTATGACCATCAAGCTATGACCACCAAAGCTATGACCATCAAGCTATGACTATCAGCTATGACCATCAAATCTATGGCCATCAAGCCATGACCATCAAGCCATGACCATCAAAGCTATGACCATCAAAGCTATGACCATCAAGCTATGACCATCAAAGCTATGACCATGAAATCTATGACCATCAAGCTATGTCTATCAGGCTATGACCATTAAGCTATGACCACCAGGCTATGACCACCAGGCTATGACCATTAAGCTATGACCACCACTATGACCATAAAGTTATGACCATCCCTATGACAGTACATGAGCTCTATGACTCAAACCGCAGACATGACCAATGGCTCACAATGGCCAGCAGCCTCTCTCACCTGAGTGGCAATCAGGTGCGGTATGCCCTTGTCAATCAGGCTGAACGCGGACTTCACCAGCTGCACCAGGCTGTCCACATCAATATCCGGCGAGATCAGCGGAGCCGCCGGCCGCAGAATCCACGGCAGCGGGCCGCCGCCCTGCTGGTCACCGACGGAGCCTCGCCAGGTCGACGTTGAGTTCGGCAGGCCGACCTCGATGGCAACAGGCACGCCGTGCGCCGCCAGCTGCGCCAGAGCCTGCTCGTAGGTGAACCTGTCGTTCCAGGTGAAGGAGCTCTGGCTGAAGAAGCTGATCGGGGCGAACCGGCCACCGGCCGGCCGGCCGAACTCGCGCCTCAGCGACTCCAGCGGAAAGGCGGCCCCGGCGGCGGCGCAGGTTCGACTGAAATTCGACAGCGCCGTCAGCCAGGCGGGCTGGTCGGCATCGACGCCAAACAGCAGGCGCTCCTCCAGCAGCGCGGCCACGCGCCGGTTCCGATCTCCGGCCATCGAGCGGGCCGACTCGCCCCAGCCCAGGGTCGCCGAGTTCGAGTAGCCGCCGCAGGCGAACTGCTCGAAGCCGCCGCTGCCGCTGCCACTGCCGCAAGGATCGGCGCCGAAGTCGGCCAGGCGAGTCAGCTCGGAGCCGTCGGCTTCAACGTCGCAGGACTTCGACGCGGATGTCGAGGACAGCAGGGCTGCCGCGGCGGCGTGACTCAGCGGCGACGACTGCGGAACTCCGGCCGGCGCGGCGGCGGCCTGCACGTAGAGAAATGCCATGACGCCGAAGCCGGCGACGAAGCAGCAGAGCAGGACGGCGAGAACGGCCGAGGCGGCCGGACAGGACCTTCGGCCATCGGTAGACTCGCCGCCGCTCTCCACTTGCAGTTTTCCGTTCCCATTTCCGACGCCGTTGCTATGGTTATTGTTCTTCCCAGAGCTGGTCGATGAGCCGGTGGGAGACGCCGCGGTGCGGCAATTCGAGAGCAGCTTCTCGGAGGCTTCAACGTCTTCGGCGTCAACTCGCTGCGGAGGTGACGAAGCGATGGAAGCAGTTGCATTGTCCTCGTTCATTGCGAATGTGAAGGGGAGCTCAGGGTGTGGGCGGATTAAACTGGGCCTTCTGCGTCTTTCCTGTTCGCACCTCAGATTTAGCTGGTCTCTTTAGGTCCTTCTGTCTGTCTGCCTTCTCTCAGTCATTGGCTGCTTGACGGCTGTCCAATGGGAGCCTCCCGGGGCTGCAACCCGATCTGGGCGATTCGGCCGAAGCTCCTTGAGGCTGGCGGCTGTGGAAGGTGGGCGGACCTCCCGCCTTCCCCTTCGGTGCGGGGGGTCCCAGATCCCAGTTGAGGTCGGCGTCGGCCGCCTCCCACCTCGGCTCGGATTCCACAGGCCAATCTGCCTGCAGTGCGAGCTGTCCATCTCTCGGACACGTTCCGCACACACGGGGCTGGGCGCACTGACGGTTGCGCAATCCAAATGGGGTTCAACCCCCCCCCCCAACTCAGTCGGAAGTGACTTGGATTTATTCATTCTTGTTGTGCTGAGAAGTGATGACTACTTAGAAATGCTTTTAGCCAGTCATATTCGGTCAAGTCAAATTCGAACTTGCCAACGACGGCTTTTTTAGCCCCCGTCTGAAGACGACTCTGCCGTTGACAGCAGAGAGAGGCCGCACAGATCCGCTGTCTGAAATCCGATATCCCATGTCGTCTCATCTCTCAGAGGAGTGCTGGCTCGAGGGCAAAGAGGGGTTTCGGTGAAGACTCATTAGCATAGGAAGATCTTTAAAAGGGAAGAAACTCTCCAATTTCGAACAAAGACTTCTTTATATTAAAGGTGTAAGTCTTGGTTTCAATCTGTTTCGCCCGAAAATTTTTAGTCATTTTGTCACGCGATGGGATCTCAGTTTAGCGGTCGGTCGTGACAACAGGGAAACATGAGGAGCCGCTAATCAGCTGCCCCTAGCACTGGGGGAGCTGGTTCTGAGACACACAGACTGAGAGAGGGGAGGTGGCAGTCCCCGTGTCATCTCACCTTCCCAGGTGTCCATATGGGAGCTGTTTGTGAGGTCACATGACCGCCAATTTCAGTTGTTCATTTCCTACTTTGCTGGTTGCCAAGGTGTTTTTTTTTAAATTAATAGAAAATTTCGTGACGAATTCAGTAAAAAATAGATTTCTAAAATCAACAAAATTTGTCAGAAATTGCGTCATCGATGATAATTTGCTGATTAAAAAAAACTCTGACAGAACCGCCTCCATCAGTGAGGGGGTTCTGAGTGCTGCTGAATAGGTGGGGACAAAATTAGCGAGTGAATTTCGAATTTACGAGATCCATATTTTATCATACGGGTTTTTTCTGTTCTCAAGTACCTCCAACCAATCTGTTTGGGATTTTATCCCAGCCTTCTTTGGGATAACTTTTATGCCTAGTCCTGCCTAGTCCTGGGAAATTATTCTTTCACAATCAAATTGATAGGGGGATTATTCTCCCCTCCCCCGACCTGAGGGGCGGATGCATGACAGGCCTGCCAGCATGCATTATAAAGTGGGAAGGTGCAGCACAACGCGTTGAGAATGGGGGATAATTGAGGAATTTGAGGAGACATTGATGTTCTACGCTCTTAAGAGTAGGGGAGGAAAGTAGTGAGGAGGACGGGTACAGGGGAGAGTGAGTTATGGGGAATAGAAGAGGGGAGAGTGGGAGAGAGGGAGAGATAGAACAAGGGCGGGAGGGGAGGGGTAGAGGGAGGGAGGGACAGAGGGAGGGAGAGAGGAATGGAGAGAGGGAAAGAGGTAGAGAGGGTGAGAGGGAGAGAGGGAGAGGGGTAGAGAGAGGGAAGGAGGGAGAGGGAGAAAGGGAGAGAGGGAGAGAGGGAGAGGGAGAGAGAGAGAGAGGGAGAGGCAGAGGGGAATAGGGAGAGGGGAGAGAGGGAGAGGGAGAGAGGGAGAGAGGGATAGACAGAGGGGAGAGAGGGAGAGGCAGAGAGGGAGAGGTGAATGAGATATGTTGAATCATGCAGAGGCTCATTCGCCTTCACACCAAAGCCAATAGCCTGCAGGTCACATTGCCAGCAGGACTCTGACCATGCAGAAAGCTACCTACAAGCGGAGAAAACGAAGGCACTGACAGACTGAGTCAAGTATTTTTATACACGATTTTGCCAAATCAATTTTGTAAATTTATAATCCGATGCAAGCGGTCAATCTCAATCCCGCATAACTGCACACCCGAATAATCCTGTCGCGCGCTCACTGATAATCATTCGAGTATCCGAAATTGCATTTCGATTTGGTGCGCAAAAGAATTCGTTTAGTCCAGTGAGTTGCGAAAAAAGCCAGTTACCACCCCCCTCCGCCTCCGGCTCCATTAGCTCGGGGACAACTGATTACCGAAGTAGCGAGCAAATTTGCAACACGGAGGCCCCGCCCCGGGGGTTCTTCTATAGAAATCTGCCAACTAAGAGCCAAGCATGCGCGCCAGTTCAAGGGGCTTGACTTCGTTAGCCAGTGTGACGCAACCTTCTTGGCTATCATGTCTCCGTCAGTGCGACAGAGAGACTCGGTTTAGGTGTCTCAGCCTAACTGATGCAATTATTTAGTGGAATATCCACGGTCCTCTCTCCCCTCCTCTGGGGTTGCCTCGAGCAATATCTCCCCTCCTTGCCTTCATTATTAGATCCCCAAAAAAGGGAATAATTCTGTTTGCAAGGCATCGGAATTAGACACATTCTCCCTTCTATCTGTCACAGCGGTTCATTGTTTACGCTGTCAAACAATTGACAGGTCAGGCGAGCTGTTTACAGGCAGGTGTCTTTTCTCTCCACGTTGGTTGGCAGTTGACACTGAGCAGAGCAGTTGACACCGATACCCTCTGCAACAGCGAATCAACAAGCAGATTGAAGTTTAATATTAATAATTGCAGCAGAGCGGGAGCCTCCATGGCGCAACGCCTTCGACGAAACAGTCCCAAATCTACCCTCTCCTGTCTACCCGCTTTTGTTTACCCTCTCTTGTCTATCATCTCTTGTCTATCATCTCTTGTCTACCCTCTCCTGTCTACCATCTCCTGTCTACCCTCTCTTGTCTACCCTCTCTTGTCTACTCTCTTGTCTACCCTCTTTTGTTTACCCTCTCTTGTCTATCATCTCTTGTCTACCATCTCTTGTCTATCATCTCTTGTCTACCATCTCCTGTCTACCCTCTTTTGTCTACCATCTCCTGTCTACCATCTCCTGTCTACCCTCTCCTGTCTACCCTCTCCTGTCTACCATCTCTTGTCTATCATCTCTTGTCTACCATCTCCTGTCTACCATCTCCTGTCTACCCTCTCTTGTCTACCCTCTTTTGTCTATCATCTCTTGTCTACCATCTCCTGTCTACCATCTCCTGTCTACCCTCTCTTGTCTACCATCTATTGTCTATCATCTCTTGTCTACCATCTCCTGTCTACCATCTCCTGTCTACCCTCTTTTGTTTACCCTCTCTTGTCTATCATCTCTTGTCTACCATCTCTTGTCTATCATCTCTTGTCTACCATCTCCTGTCTACCCTCTTTTGTCTACCATCTCCTGTCTACCATCTCCTGTCTACCCTCTCCTGTCTACCCTCTCCTGTCTACCATCTCTTGTCTATCATCTCTTGTCTACCATCTCCTGTCTACCATCTCCTGTCTACCCTCTCTTGTCTACCCTCTTTTGTCTATCATCTCTTGTCTACCATCTCCTGTCTACCATCTCCTGTCTACCCTCTCTTGTCTACCATCTCTTGTCTATCATCTCTTGTCTACCATCTCCTGTCTACCATCTCCTGTCTACCCTCTTTTGTTTACCCTCTCTTGTCTATCATCTCTTGTCTATCATCTCTTGTCTACCATCTCCTGTCTACCATCTACTGTCTACCCTCTCTTGTCTACCATCTCTTGTCTATCATCTCTTGTCTACCATCTCCTGTCTACCATCTCCTGTCTACCCTCTTTTGTCTACCCTCTCTTGTCTACCCTCTCTTGTCTACCATCTCTTGTCTATCATCTCCTGTCTACCATCTCCTGTCTACCCTCTCTTGTCTACCATCTCCTGTCTACCCTCTCCTGTCTACCATCTCCTGTCTACCCTCTCTTGTCTACCCTCTCTTGTCTACCCTCTTTTGTCTACCCTCTTTTGTTTACCCTCTCTTGTCTACCCTCTCCTGTCTACCCTCTCTTGTCTACCCCATCTCTTGTCTACCATCTCTTGTCTACCCTCTCCTGTCTACCCTCTCCTGTCTACCCTCTCTTGTCTATCATCTCTTGTCTACCATCTCCTGTCTACCATCTCCTGTCTACCCTCTCTTGTCTACCACCTCTTGTCTACCATCTCCTGTCTACCCTCTTATGTCTAATCTCTCTTGTCTACCCTCTCCTGTCTACCTTCTCTTGTCTACCATCTCTTGTCTACCATCTCCTGTCTACCCTCTCTTGTCTACCATCTCCTGTCTACCATCTCCTGTCTACCCTCTCCTGTCTACCATCTCCTGTCTACCATCTCCTGTCTACCCTCTCTTGTCTACCATCTCCTGTCTACCATCTCCTGTCTACCCTCTCCTGTCTACCATCTCCTGTCTACCCTCTCCTGTCTAGATCTTAACTCATTCTCTCTTTTCCCACCCCCTCTCGCCATTGTCATACCTCTCCAAATGACTCAACTCAGACCCACACCGGCCCAGACGTCGGTAACGAGTTGGAGCTCTGTCTCTATTCTCAGACAGCAGCAGTTCGCCGAACTCCTTTGATTAGTTTGATTATGAGCGAGCGCTCTGCCGCTCTCATCAGAGCACTTGGACTCACAAGTGGGCCTGTCGCTTCTGCAGGCTCCACGCTTCTCCATTGTTTCTGCTGTCCTCTGCTTCTGCTTTCTGCTTTCAGCTTGCCTTGCCTGCAGGTTGCGGCGGTTTTCAAAACCGGCAGAAGTTCGACTTCTCTCACCAGCGGCTTCTCATTAGGGATAAAAACGAGACGATGAAGAGAGTGGGAACAGTAGCGAGTGAGCTGGAGCTTTGCCATCCATCCAGATGGGACCGTCGGAAATATTTGAAAACTTCTCAGTAGCCTCTTCTCAGCGGCTTCGGATCCTCGACCCCCTGCTGAGAAATCTGCCCGACCCCCCTTCTCTTGCAGCCGGCCGCCTCTTCCAGCTGTCAGTGCGAGGGGATTCTGGATCAGTTTTTGACGGCTTCGAATGATGCGGCTTTGATGAAGTGGCCGAGGCTCGGCATTTGGGAATCTGAGGATGGGGAACTCTGCCGCGAAATTGTTTTGATGAGGCTGGATAAAGTTTATTTTGGACTTTGCTGGCCGCTCACGAGCATCTGGGTGTATTTATAGATGCCAGACAGACAGACAGACAGACAGACAGACAGACAGACAGACAGACAGACAGACAGACAGACAGACAGACAGACAGACAGACAGACAGACAGACAGACAGACAGACAGACAGACAGACAGACAGACAGACAGACAGACAGACAGACAGACAGACAGACAGACAGACAGACAGACAGACAGACAGACAGACAGACAGACAGACAGACAGACAGACAGACAGACAGACAGACAGACAGACAGACAGACAGACAGACAGACAGACAGACAGACAGACAGACAGACAGACAGACAGACAGACAGACAGACAGACAGACAGACAGACAGACAGACAGACAGACAGACAGACAGACAGACAGACAGACAGACAGACAGACAGACAGACAGACAGACAGACAGACAGACAGACAGACAGACAGACAGACAGACAGACAGACAGACAGACAGACAGACAGACAGACAGACAGACAGACAGACAGACAGACAGACAGACGCTAAGTGACTCAAATGCCAATCATTGCTATTTACAGCAGGTTGGAGTTCATACAGGGGCATTGAGCACCCGATCTCCCAGTCTGGTGGTCTCCCAGACTCCCCTACCCATTCCACCATCAAACGGAGACCCATTTTGATTCCGCCACCGATCGATACCGCTAAGCGGCAGGCAGGCCAACACAAACAAATGACTAAGCAGCGCTCCCAGCCACCGAAACCCTGCCTGATCCGTAGTAGAGACTCCTCCGCTACCTCAGGATCAATCGAAGTCCTTCTCGCATTATCGACCAATTCTGGATTCGAATGATGAAGAGGAAAATGTTTTTCTCTGCGGCTATAATTTTCCCGTCGCAAAGAGGAAGTTGAAGGGGATTTCCGTGCGGGAATCTGGGCATATCCCACCGCGGGAGCGGGTTATGGGAGGTCACCTTGGGGAACTCAGTTAATAGGGAAGTTGTACGGATTTTGTTGCTCCAGGGAGAGCATCATTCGAGCTTGAGGGATTTTATAATTGCGACTCACCTGCATTTGGCTGCTCCCATCGGCTCGAACCAGAGAACAGCTCGGGCTTTGGCGGGCAGAAGGCATGCATGAGTCAGCAGAAGGCGGCATTTCAGGACAGAGATGAGGTGTGGGAGTAGCAGGTTAATTGGGAGCGAGGATCAGCATCACCGAGCTATCATTACTGCTTGACAGGTTATGAACTCGTGTCTTCGCAAGATCGGGCAATGAGTTCTGTCTGTGTGCTGTCATAGAGGAATAGAATGGATTGCTAATCTAGCCAACATCATATAAAAAGGAATAGAATGGATTGCTAATCTAGCCAACATCATATAAAAAGGAATAGAATGGATTGCTAATCTATCCAGCATCATATAAATGGAATATAATGGATTGCTAATCTATCCAGCATCATATAAAAGGAATAGAATGGATTGCTAATCTATCCAGCATCATATAAAAAGGAATAGAATGGATTGCTAATCTATCCAGCATCATATAAATGGAATATAATGGATTGCTAATCTATCCAGCATCATATAAAAGGAGTAGAATGGATTGCTAATCTATCCAGCATCATAAAGAGGAATAGAATGGATTGCTAATCTATCCAGCATCATATAAAAAGGAATAGATTGGATTGCTAATCTAGCCAACATCATATAAAAGAAATAGAATGGATTGCTAATCTATCCAGCATCATATAAATGGAATATAATGGATTGCTAATCTATCCAGCATCATATAAATGGAATAGAATGGATTGCTAATCTATCCAGGATCATATAAAAAGGAATAGATTGGATTGCTAATCTATCCAGCATCATATAAAAGGAGTAGAATGGATTGCTAATCTATCCAGCATCATAAAGAGGAATAGAATGGATTGCTAATCTATCCAGCATCATATAAAAGGAATAGAATGGATTGCTACTCTATCCAGCATCATATAAAGAGGAATAGAATGGATTGCTAATCTATCCAGCATCATATAAAAGGAATAGAATGGATTGCTAATCTATCCAGCATCATATAAAAGGAATAGAATGGATTGTTAATCTATCCAGCATCATATAAAGAGGAATAGAATGGATTGCTAATCTATCCAGCATCATATAAAAGGAATAGAATGGATTGCTACTCTATCCAGCATCATATAAAGAGGAATAGAATGGATTGCTAATCTATCCAGCATCATATAAATGGAATAGAATGGATTGCTAATCTATCCAGCATCATATAAAAGGAATAGAATGGATTGCTAATCTATCCAGCATCATATAAATGGAATAGAATGGATTGCTAATCTATCTAGCATCATATAAAAGGAATAGAATGGATTGCTAATCTATCCAGGATCATATAAAAAGGAATAGATTGGATTGCTAATCTAGCCAACATCATATAAAAAGGAATAGAATGGATTGCTAATCTATCCAGCATCATATAAAAGGAATAGAATGGATTGCTAATCTATCCAGCATCATATAAAAGAAATAGAATGGATTGCTAATCTATCCAGCATCATATAAAAAGGAATAGAATGGATTGCTAATCTATCCAGGATCATATAAAAAGGAATAGAATGGATTGCTAATCTATCCAGCATCATATAAAAAGGAATAGAATGGATTGCTAATCTAGCCAACATCACGAATGAATGAATAGAATGGATTGCTAATCTATCCAGCATCATATAGAAATGAATAGAATGGTTAGACATTTTCTGGCCCATGTTGCCGCGGGCAATAATGGAATGAAATTGCATATGGATGCAGCCAGCCACTTATCTTTCTATTCACAAATAGAATTGATTAATGCAAAATTTAAAGTAATAATATATAATTATCCCATTCTCATGCGGGTTTCTCAATATCACGAACAGCTTAGTCTAACAGAGGCCAAAAGACAGACAGGAGCGCAGAAGACTGTTCAAATGCTCAGTTGCGATTGAGTGACGCACTGGAGTGGCAAGAAGTGGCGAGTCTGAGTGAGAGTCATAAAATGCAGCTGGGGAACTACACAATAAATTTATCCCATTGAGATCCCCAGACGTTGGGCTCAGAAACCTGGCCCTGAGATGTCCAGTGCTCAGTGCCCAGATTTGCCAAATGTTTGGCCGTGGCACACACCAGCTGTTGAGCACCCGGCTTCTCAGCTCTACACAGGCAGGGGGGTCACGGAGGTCACCGCCTAGAATTCCCATTGCGGAGGACCCGCGGACTCTGGAGTCGCGGGGATATCATCGCCCAGGCTCCGGAGTCGAGTGGATTCCCGCTGCATCAGCCATTGCGGAGAGGCTGGGGATGAGGCGGGGGAAGGCAGACACTTCAGTAGGAAGCTCTTGACACCCCGTGCCCCTGACCCCCTAACACTATTTCTCCTTGGGGATGGAGGCCCAGCATCCTTAAGTGGCTTTTGACCCTTCTTTCTGGCTGAACTGCTGGAAAGAGAGAAGAACCAGTGCCAGCATCAGCCTCAACCCTTCATCAGCTCATCCTGCGGCATCTCATTTTGTACGGGTGGGGCCATTGCAGCATCTCATCTGCTGCATCAATTTTCTTCTTTTTCAATCCCCTTAGTATCGATGATGATGATGCAACCAGGAGAGGGGCAGTCAGCCTCTTAGAGTGTCGCTTCATCAGGCTACTGACTGTGTGAAAATCAGTGTTGAGTCACATAAAAAACAACACCATTTGATATCTTTTGTGGAATTTTATGAAACAGAATTCCTTGCTTTTGGCAGACACTTCACGGGGAGAGCATTGAGTAATTAGCGAGAGGCCTTGTGAGGGCGGCTTTCGGCAGTCATTTTGCTGGTTTTATATAACCTTTTTTATACTCATTTACTCGTAGCATTTGCGACCCTCTTTTTCCTCTAGTCATCTGCAGCCACCACGACTTCTTCAGTTGCCTCTACTTCTCAATCTCCTATCTACCACTCCGTCTCCTATCTACCACTCCGTCTCCTATCTACCACTCCGTCTCCTATCTACCTCTCAATCTCCTATCTACCTCTCAGTCTCCTATCTACCTCTTAGTCACCCGATCTCTTCCACTCTGTCTCGTATCTACCTCTCAGTCTCCAATCTACTTCTCAGTCTCCAATCTACTTCTCAGTCTCCTATATACCTCTGTCTCACGATCTCTACCTCTCAATCTCCTATCTACCTCTCAGTCTCCAATCTACTTCTCAGTCTCCAATCTACTTCTCAGTCTCCTATATACCTCTGTCTCACGATCTCTACCTCTCAATCTCCTATCTACCTCTCAGTCTCCTATCTACCTCTCAGTCTCCTATCTACCTCTCAGTCTCCTATCTACCTCTCAGTCTCCTATCTACCTCTCAGTCTCCTTTCTACCTCTCAGTCTCCTATCTACCTCTCAGTCTCCTATCTACCTCTCAGTCTCCTATCTACCTCTTAGCCTCCTGATCTCTACTTCTCAATCTCCTGATCTCTAGCTCTCAGTCTAAAATCTACCTTTATCCATACTCTCTCCCAGTCATAATTTGCTCACGATGGCGCGAACAGCCTCCACCCAATCGAGGGCACGGGATCTTCAATCGAAGGAATTATTTTTCCTCTTCAAACTCAACAGCACACAAAGAAAATAAAGAGTTAACTTATGCAAGCTCACAGTCCCTAACTGAACCCTCACCGCCTCTCACGATAATCCCCCCCACGTAGGATTATTGCGCAACTCACAATAAGCCAATACACAGTTGGTCAAATCGTCACAAATATTCTGAGGGGCAGCTAATCTGTCTGCACTTAATCCCTTGTAAAAACAACATATTAATATTTAGTAGAGCAAAACGAGGTTGCTGAAGCACCTGTGACAGAATAGTTTTTTGTCGGATGGAGACAGAGAAGGAGGCTGGGGCTGAATCGGATGGCGACCCTTCGATTGCGTCATCGCTGAGACTGTGTGGGGATTACGGCATAAGCCGACAACCCGAAAGGAGACCAATATTGGGGATTAATATCCCACCGACCCTCGAGCTAGGCAGGCAGCCAAGCTGCAGGTCAGGGCGTAAGCAAATCCTCTTGAACAGACATGGGCAACCCGGAAAGCATCATTTGTCGCTTCTGTGCTTCTTTTCACAATTTGTCAATGCAGACAGGGGCGCTTTGTTTTTGGGAATTCGGCCTCGGTTGAGTGAGTCGAGTATTTTTCCGCAAAAAATTGCATGGGAAAGCTTTTGATTAGCTATGAGATATGAGAACCTCTCTGGTCAATTCAGAATTTTTTCACGTGTCAGAAATTTTGAAATATTCAAGTCAGGATGACAGCCTTTCTTAGCCAGTCTAATAGCATAAAAGTCGGTC
>NIVC01000263.1:185000-305000 GCA_002269645.1 Macrostomum lignano
CGACTGAGGCTATTTGCGCCAAATCTGAAGGGACTGAGGGTATTTGCGCCAAATCTGAAGGGACTGAGGGTATTTGCGCCAAATCAGAAGGACTGAGGGTATTTGCGCCAAATCAGAAGGACTGAGGTTATCGGCGCCAAACCTGAGGGGACTGAGGGTATCCTCGCCAAATCTTAGGGATCTTAGGGTATCGGCGCCAAATCAGAAGGGAGTGGGGGCATCGGCGCTAAATCTGAGAGACTTAAAGCATACGCACCAAATCTGAAGAGATTGAGGGAATCGGCGCCAAACCTCGGCGATCTGAAGACATCGACACCAAATCTGAGGGATCTGAAGGGGTCGAGAATATCGGCGCCAAATCTGAGGGATCTGAAGGGACTGAGGGTATCGGCGCCAAACCTGAGGGACTGTGGGTATCGGCGCCAAATCTGAGGGATCTGGAGGGACTGAGGGTATCGGCGTCAAATCTGAGGGACTGAGGGTATCGGCTCCAAATCTGAGGGACTGAGGGTATCGGCGCCAAATCTGAGGGACTGAGGGTATCAGCGCCAAATCTGAGGGACTGAGGGTATCAGCGCCAAATCTGAGGGACTGAGGGTATCGGCTCCAAATCTGAGGGACTGAGGGTATCGGCTCCAAATCTGAGGGACTGATGGTATCAGCGCCAAACCTGAAGGATCTGAAGACACTGAGGATATCGGCACCAAATCTGAGGGACTGAGGGTATCAGCGCCCCACCCATGAGTGCCGCCATTAATCCCAAGCCTGTCTCCAACTCCAGGCATGGACGGGCACCAGCGGAACGAACTCCCAGCCGGAATCGATGTACAAAGGCTTCGGCGGCTCGAACGGCCAGCCCGGATTCACGAAAACGGACGCAGTGCCCCCGAGTGTCTGTCTGTCTGTCTGTCTGTCTGTCTGTCTTAGTGTCTTAGTGTCTGTCTTAGTGTCTTAGTGTCTTAGTGTCTTAGTGTCTGTCTGTCTGTCTGTCTGTCTGGTCTGTCTGTCTGTCTGTCTGTCTGTCTATCTGTCTGTCTGTCTGTCTGTCTGTCTGTCTGTCTGTCTGTCTGTCTCCCTCCCGGTCACCTCATCCTATTTGCACCCCTGAACTGCTGTATATTTCCCCTTGACCCCACCTGTCGCTATCGTCAGCTGCCGACTGCTGCCGTCAGCTATCGAATGCAGTCTTTGATCGGGTCCACATTAAGCCGGGGGTGGCGGAGCTGAACTGCCGGCCAAGCAAATAAGCTTGGGAGAATTCAATGGGATGTGACGCGTTTTATCCCGCGGATATATCCTCAGCTCCTTTGTTCTCGATCAGTTTTTGTGTGTCTTTAGCCAAAGCCTGGCCAAGCTTAGTCTAGCAAGACAAATCCCAGCCTCGAATCTCCACAAAAATTCTATTGGACAGATGCTGAACACCCTTCACCCTTTGGTTATTTTTAGTTCCCATAGCTTGGCATGGAAACGGATGTTTATTGAAATGGAGGATTTGGGCCAACAGACCAAGTCGTGGAAATTTTACTGGCCTTTGTGACTGCTTCATATAGGATAAATGAGAGCGGAGTGGGAGATGGAGAGGTGAAGGAGGAGAGGTGCAAGGGGGGTCGTGAGAAGAAGAGGTGAAGGCGAGGGGTGGGAGAAGGGGAGGTGCGAGAGGGGGCGGGAGAAGGAGTGCGAGAGGGGGCGTGAGAAGTAGAGGTGAAGGAGAGGGGTGGGAGAAGGGGAGGTGCGAGAGGGGGCGGGAGAAGGAGTGTGAGAGGGGGCGTGAGAAGGAGAGGTGAAGGAGAGGGGTGGGAGAAGGGGAGGTGCAAGAGGGGGCGGGAGAAGGAGTGCGAGAGGGGGCGTGAGAAGTAGAGGTGAAGGAGAGGGGTGGGAGAAGGGGAGGTGCGAGAGGGGGCGTGAGAAGTAGAGGTGAAGGAGAGGGGTGGGAGAAGGGGAGGTGCAAGAGGGGGCGTGAGTAGGAGTGCGAGAGGGGGCGTGAGAAGGAGACGTGAAGGAGAGGAGGCGTGAGAAGGAGAGGTGAAGGAGAGAGGTGGGAGAAGGGGAGGTGCAAGAGGGGGCGGGAGAAGGAGTGCGAAAGGGGCGTGAGTAGGAGTGCGAGAGGGGGCGTGAGAAGGAGAGGTGAAGGAGAGGGGGCGGGAGAAGGGGAGGTGCAGGAGGTTGATTAGATAAGAGCTAATGATGCGAGAGGTCGATCTCAAAGCACAATACAACTTTTTTGCTTAAATCTATTTCTTTATCATTAACCTACCTGTCCCAAGCCACCTGCCTCCCCCAAATTAAGCTGCATTTTGTCTGACGGAGAGGATTTCGCCAGCAACCCTCTCTGCAGCTGGAGAGGATTTGAGTTCGAGCAAAATAACCAGATTATCTTGCCCCCGCCAGTCTCCGATCCGAACGAGGGTGGGGGGAGGAGCAGCCGCCCTTCCAGCCGCTTCTCTCTGCCGACAGCACTTAGCCAGCAAATCTTGCTTTTTCAAAGAAGGGCGGAGAAAGAAGAAGAAGAAAACGAAAAAGAAGCTGAATAAACGCCTTTTTAGCGTCTTCTTGTTTCTCTTCTAGGAGACACGGTCCAGGGCAAGTGGGGGATATGTGTGTGTGTGGAGAAAGAAGGTCTGGGAGAATCTAGGGGGGGGGGGATTTACGCCCTTTCAGTTATCCCAGTGTTCGCCCAGTGCTGATAGGGTTGCATAATCGCTGATTAGTGAGGGGAGGGGGTCACTGGCCGATGCCCCCCCCTGTCTCTATCCGCAAAGCCGAGCCCTCGGGGCCGCTTTAATGGACGGCCGGGTCCCGAGAATCGGCGCTGTTGGTTAAAGCGGCTGGCCGAAGGCCAGATCTGCAGGCCGTGGGGATGAGGAAGCAAAAATGGCTACTGAGATTTCCGCTGGCACGTCCGACAGAAAGGAAAGTGAAATTCCCCCCCCCCAGAGCCGGCCAGGGAATAATCTGGGATTTCCCGCTGTTTGGCAAAACAGGACCGCCCGCTGGGAGGACCCCAAATCGAACTGTTTGATCAAAATATCCCCAATCCGAACCTCTTCCGGTCCCACCCTGGCAACAAAGAGGCAGTTTCCACCAGCTTCCAACCAATCAATGGAAAACAAAAAAAACAAAAAGAAAAAGTTTCACAGGCTGTGTCTGGAGTGTTCTTATTGAATCCCGATTGACTCATTTTTGTTGGGATCTGGGGAGACCCATTGTTGTCAATTCCAGGAAAACGGAGAACTCGCTGGGAGTGACGATTAGAGAAATAGTGGGACCACGATGGGATCATTCACATGGGATCATTCACAAGGGATCATTCACATGGGATCATTTACATGGGATCATTTACATGGGATCATTCACATAGGATCATTCACATGGGACCATTCACATGGGATCATTCACATGGGATCATTCACATGGGATCATTCACATAGGATCATTCGCATATGGGATCATTCACATGGGATCATTCACATGGGATCGTTCACATATGGGATCATTCACACATGGGATCATTCACATGGGATCATTCACATGGGATCATTCACATAGGATCATTCACAGGGGATCATTCACATGGGATCATTCACAAGGGATCATTCACATGGGATCATTTACATGGGATCATTTACATGGGATCATTCACATAGGATCATTCACATGGGACCATTCACATGGGATCATTCACATGGGATCATTCACATGGGATCATTCACATGGGATCGTTCACATATGGGATCATTCACACATGGGATCATTCACATGGGATCATTCACATGTGATCATTCACATAGGATCATTCACAGGGGATCATTCACAGGGGATCATTCACATATGGGATCATTCACACATGGGATCATTCCCATGGAGTCATTCAGTGGGATATTTTGAAGCCATAGATCTACAATTTTCAGAACCAATTTACACACGAGTTGTAGAAATCCCAGGGGGGGGTCGTGACCCCCACCAAACTTGAATGGAACCGCCGGTCACGCAAAAGCAGTTTTGAATGACGGAATAAAGAGAGGAAGGAAGAGAGGCGAAAGGAAGAGAACAGAACAGAAAAACCAGGTGTTGTAGCGAAAGCAGCAGAGGCTGGAACACGATAAAGTAGGTTGCAGAAAAGTGACAAGAAACATTCGTTCGTGGCAATTTTCTTATCGCATTTCCCGCTCCGGGCGAATCCGCTACGCTTCATCCTGCTGAGGTGGAGGCTGGACTGGTGCGTGCGAGCTCGGAGATCCGATTGCGTCATCGAGAAGTGGACCAACGCTAGCACGCGACTTGGTGGAGAGGGGAACCTGTTCTTAATGATAGGTGCTAGCGGTCAATCTGAGACCTGCTACTCTTCATTCTCAAATCAACTGCTATCCACTGCACTCGCTTCCTGTGGGATTTTTGAATGGGACAATTTCTTAATCTGATGCACGGATTTTAATTGTGGATATTTTATCGATGTGAGTAATTTTCCCTGACGATGATGGAGAGAAAGCGATTGTGGTTGAGATTAGCAATTCATTGTGCATCCTAATCCGTGTTGGCTAGATTAGCAATCCATTATATTCCTTCATCAATGATGAAGGCTAGATTAGCAATCCTTTCTATTCCTTCATCAGTGATGTTGGCTAGACTAGCAATCCACTCGTCCCTTCCACAGACCCGCCTACTACACACCAAACCATCAGCCAGGATGCGCCAAGTTCCCACGAAAAGGGGATCATTCCAAGAATCAGGAGCAGAAGAAGAAGATAAAAAACTAATAATTTGCCTGCCTCCCAAGAGACTGGCTCTGGCGGTTGATAAGCTAAAACTTTCCGCAAGTTTAGTTGGCACACAGATAAGTCTGTATGACGCAATGCCAGTTATAACTTCGCTATCACAGTAAAACAGAATCTCATAGGCCTCATTAAGGCAATACTGTGTGTTACGCACTGGATGTTATTGAATACAGAATTCCCACGTGCCCATAGAGATGTTCAGGATGCCAGTTGGTTAGTAGATAAGCTTATAAGATAAACACGGCATTGTTTTAACCCGCTGCGATGTAGCTCGGTGGCCTATCGCGTTCCTCCCCGCTCTCGTGCGAAAGGTCCGAGGTTCGATTTCTTACTTGAGACATTAAATAGAGGCAAGGAGAGAAGGAAGAGGAAGACGGAGACGGAGACACTGAGAGAGGAAAGGGAGAGGGAGACAGAGATGGAGACACTGAGAGAGGCAAGGGAGAGGGAGACGGAGATGGAGACACTGAGAGAGGCAAGGGAGAGGGAGACGGAGATGGAGACACTGAGAGAGGCAAGGGAGAGGGAGACGGAGATGGAGACACTGAGAGAGGCAAGGGAGAGGGAGACTGAGATGGAGACACTGAGAGAGGTAAGGGAGAGGGAGACGGAGACGGAGACACTGAGAGAGGCAAGGGAGAGGGAGACTGAGATGGAGACACTGATAGGCATCCATCACCCATTTCTCGGGCTATTACTTTTTTCCAACACGAGTCTAACGATTCGATCCGAGGTCAAGGTCCACCGGAGTTCCTACTGGCCGAAATCGTTGGCGGTTTCTCGTTTTCGGGCAGCAACACTTTCGAGCTTTGAGGGTGAAAATAAAATCAATCCCTAAACCGGACTCGTCAATGAGCTGAGACGGGGGCGGGCACGTGGGGTCAACAGCGCTGGATGGGATGAGGCAGCAGGGATCTCTTGACCAGTTCGAAACTCGGAGAACTCAATGAAATTCATCAAGGGGTCAAAGTTTGGATGGGGCGAAAGTGGGTGCCCGTTTGAGGAGCTGAAGTGGGTGAATAATTTATTCTAGCAGAATCTGGGACTGTCAGGGAAAAGGCAGTTGAGGGATGAGACTGGCAGAGAGAGATGACAGACACTGACAGACAGAGATGACAGACACTGACAGACAGAGATGACAGACACTGACAGACAGAGATGACAGACACTGACAGACAGAGATGACAGACACAGACAGACAGAGATGACAGACACAGACAGACAGAGATGACAGACACAGACAGACAGAGATGACAGACACAGACAGACAGAGATGACAGACACTGACAGACAGAGATGACAGACACTGACAGACAGAGATGACAGACACTGACAGACAGAGATGACAGACACAGACAGACAGAGATGACAGACACTGACAGACAGAGATGACAGACACAGACAGACAGAGATGACAGACACTGACAGACAGAGATGACAGACACAGACAGACAGAGATGACAGACACTGACAGACAGAGATGACAGACACAGACAGACAGAGATGACAGACACTGACAGACAGAGATGACAGACACTGACAGACAGAGATGACAGACACTGACAGACAGAGATGACAGACACTGACAGACAGAGATGACAGACACAGACAGACAGAGATGACAGACACAGACAGACAGAGATGACAGACACAGACAGACAGAGATGACAGACACTGACAGACAGAGATGACAGACACTGACAGACAGAGATGACAGACACTGACAGACAGAGATGACAGACACTGACAGACAGAGATGACAGACACAGACAGACAGAGATGACAGACACTGACAGACAGAGATGACAGACACAGACAGACAGAGATGACAGACACTGACAGACAGAGATGACAGACACTGACAGACAGAGATGACAGACACAGACAGACAGAGATGACAGACACTGACAGACAGAGATGACAGACACAGACAGACAGAGATGACAGACACTGACAGACAGAGATGACAGACACTGACAGACAGAGATGACAGACACAGACAGACAGAGATGACAGACACTGACAGACAGAGATGACAGACACAGACAGACAGAGATGACAGACACTGACAGACAGAGATGACAGACACTGACAGACAGAGATGACAGACACAGACAGACAGAGATGACAGACACTGACAGACAGAGATGACAGACACAGACAGAGATTACAGACACGGACAGACAGACAGAGATGACAGACACAGACAGACAGACAGAGATGACAGACACAGACAGACAGAGATGACAGATACTGACAGACAGAGATGACAGACACTGACAGACAGAGATGACAGACACAGACAGACAGACAGAGATGACAGACACAGACAGACAGAGATGACAGACACAGACAGACAGACAGAGATGACAGACACAGACAGACAGAGATGACAGACACAGACAGACAGACAGAGATGACAGACACAGACAGACAGACAGAGATGACAGACACAGACAGACAGAGATGACAGACACTGACAGACAGTGATGACAGACACAGACAGACAGAGATGACAGACACTGACAGACAGAGATGACAGACACTGACAGACAGAGATGACAGACACTGACAGACAGAGATGACAGACACAAGCACAGACAAAGATTACAGACACGGACAGAGATGACAGACACAGACAGACAGAGATGACAGACACGGACAGACAGACAGAGATGACAGACACTGACAGACAGATATGACAGACACAGACAGACAGAGATGACAGACACAAGCACAGACAAAGATTACAGACACGGACAGACAGACTGAGATGACAGACACAGACAGACAGAGATGACAGACACGGACAGACAGACTGAGATGACAGACACAGACAGACAGAGATTACAGACACAGACAGACAGACAGTGATGACAGAGAGACAGAGAGACAGAGATGACAGACACAGACAGAGATTACAGACACAAACAGACAGATGACGGACACAGAGGGACAGAGACAGGATGGGCAGAAGTCACCCCATTACGCAGGCGGCAATATTCCTTGCCCCAGCTGACTATCAAAGCATCTTATCGATTGAATGAAGACAGCAGAAGACAGCAGAAGACAGCAGAAGACAGCAGAAGACAGGCAGACAGTCAGAGATTCGGTTCGGTGGGGGCGGAGTCGATAAGAACAGAGAGAGAGATGCCGCCATTTGATTTGAAACTTCTTAATAAAAATCCCAGCAACAGCGACAGGCGGACGTTGTGTGGGATCCGGGATGGAGGTGGTGGCTAATAACCTTCAGCGCGGGGTGGAAGTTTCGGTCACAGTTATAGCCGGCTTGGCAGTAAATAAAGCACCGCTTATCAGGGTTGAAGCATCTCTGATCTTCCCGCTCTCTTCCCAGAAGTCTTCTATCTTTCTATATTCCCATTTCTATGGATACTGTATATACATATATATATGTCAGAGGGTGGGACAGTTATGCAATCAGCGCTGCTGCAACAGGGGACAGAGCCAAGGATTCACAATGGGGATTGATTCGATTTGTGTGCGCGTGCGTGCGTGTGTTGGGAATTTTCTTAGAATGCTTCCTTAAGTAAAATCGGGAGAGGGAAATTGAGATAGGGATATTGGGAGAGGAAGATTGGGAGAGGGAGACTGGGAGAGGGAGACTGGGAGAGGAAGATTGGGAGGGGGAGATTGGGAGAGGGAGATTGGCAGAGGGAGATTGGGAGAGGGAGATTGGGAGAGGGAGACTGGGAGAGGAAGATTGGGAGGGGGAGATTGGGAGAGGGAGAATGGGAGAGGGAGAATGGGAGAGGGAGATTAGGAGAGGGAGAATGGGAGAGGGAAAATGGGAGAGGGAGATTGGGAGAGGGAGATTAGGAGAGGGAGAATGGGAGAGGGAAAATGGGAGAGGGAGATTGGGAGAGGGAGATTGGCAGAGGGAGATTGGGAGAGGGAGATTGGGAGAGGGAGAATGGGAGAGGGAGAATGGGAGAGGGAGAATGGGAGAGGGAGATTAGGAGAGGGAGATTGGGAGAGGGAGATTGGGAGAGGGAGAATGGGAGAGGGAGAATGGGAGAGGGAGAATGGGAGAGGGAGATTAGGAGAGGGAGAATGGGAGAGGGAAAATGGGAGAGGGAGATTGGGAGAGGGAGATTGGCAGAGGGAGATTGGGAGAGGGAGATTGGGAGAGGGAGACTGGGAGAGGGAGATTAGGAGAGGGAGAATGGGAGAGGGAGAATGGGAGAGGGATATTCGGAAAGGGAGAATGGGAGATCGACAGGGAGATTGGAGCGGAGAGGAAAACGGCGAGAACAGAGGCTGGGAGAAATAAGAGAGGGAGCCAGGATCAACAGAGAACTGCGGCATCCTGCTTCTCCCAGTGGTCAATGATGCGGCAAGCTTTCGAGTGCAAGTATTTCTAGCAAATTTCAAACTAACTCGTTAGCAAAATTCCCAAAATTTTATTTAAGTTCTAAGGAATTTTGTAACTCTTTCAACAGGTTACCCAAAATTTTTTCACAGCAGAGTTTTTCAATGAACTTGACGGGTAAAACTTAGTCGATTTGCGATGAAAATCTTTTCTTAGAATGGTCAGTATTGGCTACTTAAAGTAGATGAATAGGAAAGTTGCTACTGAAATTGGTTTAGGGCACTTGAAGCAGCAGGTGTGATTGATTGATGTGTTCGATGATTTCAGAAAATCATAACTGAGTTTATGAGTTTGAGTTCATAAGTGAGCTCATGAATTTATGGATGAGTTCAGGAGTTTATGAGTGAGTTCATGAGTTTATGGGAGAGCTCATGAGTTTATAGGTGAGTTCAGGAGTTTATGAGTGAGTTCATGAGTTTATGGGAGAGCTCATGAGTTTATGGATGAGTTCAGGAGTTTATGAGTGAGTTCATGAGTTTATGGGAGAGCTCATGAGTTTATGGGTGAGTTCAGGAGTTTATGAGTGAGTTCATGAGTTTATGGGAGAGCTCATGAGTTTATGGATGAGTTCAGGAGTTTATGAGTGAGTTCATGAGTTTATGGGAGAGCTCATGAGTTTATGGATGAGTTCAGGAGTTTATGAGTGAGTTCATGAGTTTATGGGAGAGCTCATGAGTTTATGGGTGAGTTCAGGAGTTTATGAGTGAGTTCATGAGTTTATGGGAGAGCTCATGAGTTTATGGATGAGTTCAGGAGTTTATGAGTGAGTTCATGAGTTTATGGGAGAGCTCATGAGTTTATGGATGAGTTCAGGAGTTTATGAGTGAGTTCATGAGTTTATGAGTGAGTTCATGAGTTTATGGGTGAGTTAATGAGTTTATTTATCAGTTAGTTAATTAGTTTATGAGTGAGTTCACAAGTTAATGAGAGATTTCATGAGTTTTTGTGTGAGCTCATGACTTTATGGATGAGTTCAGGAGTTTATGAGTGAGTTCATGAGTTTATGAGTTTATGAGTAAGTAGTTTATGAGTTTATGAGTGAGTAGTTCATGAGTTTATGAGTGATTTCATGAGTTTATGAGTTCATGGTTCATTTTATCCTTTCATGAGTTCATGAGCGAGATCGTGAGATCAAGAACATATGTGAGTGATATGTGAGTGATATATAGCGTGAGAGAATTGAATAAATTCGTATTAAAAATACGGAAATTCTACTACAAGTAGCTTGAAACGGTAAATTCAGTATGAGCCAACCCCTGCTCATACTGACCCGCGGACTGACTCTGCATTTTCTTTCCAATAAAACTGAAACAACAATATGCATGTAGAGGAGCGGGACACGCCCTCAGTTGCTAAGGAGGGAGCTGAGCATGTCTTACTCTGCTCGAGCTCGGTCTGAGTGCTTCCGGATCGGCCGAGAAACAGTTAGAAACGAGGCGCTGCATCGCACCTGGGCAGCATCATAATTGCCCCATTGCGCTGCTCAAAAGACGAACAGCAGCTCAATTTTCGCGCAATCAGTCGGCTCAGTAATTATTGCCAGGGGCTTTGCTTTTTCTGTCTTCCTTCCTTTTCGTTTTCCCAGAAGCTAACCGGCTCAGTTGTGTTTGACTGCCTCCTCCTGTAATTCTGTAAACCTGCTGCTCCGCAATCAGAGAGAGAGGGGGGGACCGGCAGTGAGACAAAGGAGATAATTAATAGCGGCAATCTTGGGGAAGGGATAATTGTCACCAGAACTCAGGTGGGAACAGATTGACCACAGAGTTGGCTGCAGATGGGCTGGGGCAGAAAGAGGCTGCTCTGAGGTTTCTCGGGAAATATTCGGCTTTGATTCCACATATTGTGCTCATGCAGTTGGCACTGGTCATACAATGACCATAAAATGGCCATATACTGACTAACTATCATGACTAAACAATGACCAACTATCATGACTCAACAGTGACCAACTATCATGACTAGACAATGACCAACTACGAGCTATCATGACTAGGCAATGACCAACTATCACGACTAGGCAATGACCAACTATCACGACTAGACAATGACCAACTATCATGACTAGGCAATGACCAACTATCACGACTAGGCAATGACCAACTATCACGACTAGGCAATGACCAACTATCACGACTAGGCAATGACCAACTATCATGACTAGGCAATGACCAACTAGCACGACTAGGCAATGACCAACTATCACGACTAGACAATGACCAACTATCATGACTAGACAATGACCAACTATCATGACTCGACAATGACCAACTATCATGACTAAACAATGACCAACTACGAGTATCATGACTAGACAATGACCAACTATCATGACTAGAAAATGACCAACTATCATGACTAGACAATGACCAACTATCATGACTAGACAATGACCAACTATCATGACTAGACAATGACCAACTATCACGACTAGGCAATGACCAACTATCATGACTAGACAATGACCAACTATCATGACTAGACAATGACCAACTATCATGACTAGAAAATGACCAACTATCATGACTAGACAATGACCAACTATCATGACTAGAAAATGACCAACTATCATGACTAGACAATGACCAACTATCATGACTAGACAATGACCAACTATCATTACTAGACAATGACCAACTATCATGACTAGACAATGACCAACTATCATGACTAGACAATGACCAACTATCATTACTCGACAATGACTAACTACGAGTATCATGACTAGACAATGACCAGCTATCATGACTAGAAAATGACCAACTACGAGTATCTTGACTAGACAATGACCAACTATCCTGACTAGACAATGACCAACTATCCTGACTAGACAATGACCAACTATCCTGACTAGACAATGACCAACTATCCTGACTAGACAATGACCAACTATCCTGACTAGACAATGACCAACTATCATGACTAGACAATGACCAACTATCATGACTAAACAATGACCAACTATCATGACTAGACAATGACCAACTATTATGACTAGACAATGACCAACTATCATGACTACGAGCTATAAACAATGACCAACAAGCAAATGATTCTCTCCGTCGGAAATAGGATATTTGCACCCAAACGATACGGACAATACAAAGAGTGGAAAGAGGCTGATCATGACCACACGCACAATCAATATGAAATCCTACTCTTGTATAAAGCTATGAGTCTATCATTGGCTAAGCCTAACAAACAGTAAATTCCGTTTCTTTGCTTCATAATGCACGTCTCCAGTTGCCCCAGCGCTCCCCCCCCGAATATTCCCAGAACGCTTCGTTGCAAGTCGAAACTCTACAACTGTTTCCCAACCTCTTTGTGCTCAAAAACGAATACATGCTCTGTATTGATCGGATTCACCTATTTCGGCTGCAGCGAGTCAGCAAGGTGGATAAAAGGTAGTGCAGCAGGAGTATAATAACACGGACACACCCAGTTGAGGGGATTTTTGTTTAGTCGTTCATGCGCTCAACTGGCTTTGGGATTCCTTTGCGCTCAAGCAATGAGAGAAAGGCTTCCCTTGATGCCGCTGAGATGCTGAGTAATGACTGCAATATCGAATACACAGTGACTCCACCTTGTCACTGCTTATCACCGCTGACTAATTATCATAATGCATTTCTAGTGGGAGGCTTTCAAATTAAGACACAGCAGTTGCAAGTGAAAATCTGGACTAATTAGCAGATTAGCTGCGTTGCCCCGCGATTTCAACTCGCTCTAAGTGAGAGTGGCTGATCTAAATTGAAGTAGTCCCGTTCTGATATGGTAGTACATTGGCTCACACTGCAGACTGAGTTGGCTCAGATGATGCAGACTCAGTTGGGTCACACTGATGCAGACTGAGTTGGCTCATACTGCAGACTGAGTTGGCTCACACTGCAGGCTGAGTTGGCTCACACTGCAGACTGAGTTGGCTCACACTGCAGACTGAGTTGGCTCACACTGCAGACTGAGTTGGCTCATACTGCAGGCTGAGTTGGCTCACACTGCAGACTGAGTTGGCTCATACTGCAGACTGAGTTGGGTCACACTGCAGGCTGAGTTGGGTCACACTGCAGGCTGAGTTGGCTCACACTGCAGACTGAGTTGGGTCACACTGGTGCAGACTGAGTTGGGTCACACTGGTGCAGGCTGAGTTGGGTCACACTGGTGCAGGCTGAGTTGGGTCACACTGGTGCAGACTGAGCTGGGTCACACTGGTGCAGGCTGAGTTGGGTCACACTGGTGCAGACTGAGTTGGGTCACACTGGTGCAGGCTGAGTTGGGTCACACTGATGCAGACTGAGTTGGGTCACACTGGTGCAGACTGAGTTGGGTCACACTGATGCAGACTGAGTTGGGTCACACTGGTGCAGACTGAGTTGGGTCACACTGGTGCAGACTGAGTTGGGTCACACTGGTGCAGACTGAGTTGGGTCACACTGATGCAGACTGAGTTGGGTCACACTGATGCAGACTGAGTTGGGTCACACTGGTGCAGACTGAGTTGGGTCACACTGGTGCAGACTGAGTTGGGTCACACTCATGCAGACTGAGTTGGGTCACACTGCAGACTGAGTTGGGTCACACTGGTGCAGACTGAGTTGGGTCACACTGGTGCAGACTGAGTTGGGTCACACTGATGCAGATTGAGAAGCACATCTATCTTCTCAGCTCTAAAACTGAAATCCCAAGACTGAAATCCCAGTTTTGATTTTACCTATTGGCTGCACAGTCACTCACTTGTGTAGAATATATACTCCCTATGATTCCACAGCATAGGCATTCACCGATCGCTGATGCTTGATTAAACAATGAATACCCAGTAAGGCCGAGGAGAAGCGGCGCGATTCTGGCAATTGGAAAACTGCTGATTGACTGCCACTTAATTGAGGATGACTATTTTAGGTAGATGAAGCAGGAGGCTGGGATCTGACTAATGGTGTCTGGGGTATTTTTAGGGACTGCAGTCCTGACGAAACTAAATGCCATTGAGTGGGGAAATTATCCATTAGATAGATAGATAGATAGATAGATAGATAGATAGATAGATAGATAGATAGATAGATAGATAGATAGATAGATAGATAGATAGATAGATAGATAGATAGATAGATAGATAGATAGATAGATAGATAGATAGATAGATAGATAGATAGATAGATAGATAGATAGATAGATAGATAGATAGATAGATAGATAGATAGATAGATAGATAGATAGATAGATAGATAGATAGATAGATAGATAGATAGATAGATAGATAGATAGATAGATAGATAGATAGATAGATAGATAGATAGATAGATAGATAGATAGATAGATAGATAGATAGATAGATAGATAGATAGATAGATAGATAGATAGATAGATAGATAGATAGATAGATAGATAGATAGATAGATAGATAGATAGATAGATAGATAGATAGATAGATAGATAGATAGATAGATAGATAGATAGATAGATAGATAGATAGATAGATAGATAGATAGATAGATAGATAGATAGATAGATAGATAGATAGATAGATAGATAGATAGATAGATAGATAGATAGATAGATAGATAGATAGATAGATAGATAGATAGATAGATAGATAGATAGATAGATAGATAGATAGATAGATAGATAGATAGATAGATAGATAGATAGATAGATAGATAGATAGATAGATAGATAGATAGATAGATAGATAGATAGATAGATAGATAGATAGATAGATAGATAGACACATTGGGCTGAAAGCATTTCAAGTCATTCCTATTGAATTCGGGCCGAGAATTGATGCGTAAAAACGAATCATTGTCTGCTTCTCTCCTCAGCGTACCTTTGTTTTACTTATCAGGCAAATGGTTTTGGAAGCTATGAAAATGAAATATGTGCATTGTGAGCAGGCTCAATTGTTTATTGTTATGAGCAGTTAACCTGAGCAGGTTGCGGGGCGATTAGATCTCTTGTGAGTCCTGTTTCCATTTTGCAATGCATAGTAACTAATTATAATTCTCAGCGAGGGTTATCCTTATCCCGAAATGTGAGTTCAACGCCTTGGCTTATAATTCTTGCTTCTTTAAGCGTGAAAAATTAAGAAAATTTGCTCAAGAAATGACAGGATTACGCGCGTAGGTAGGTGTTTCTGGCTGAGCACATGACATTCGAAATCCAGGGTGCTCCGGTATTTCTATGCTTTTCGTTTTCAATCTTTGGCGCATCTCCCAGTCCTGTTCGGTGTGAGTTTTGCTAACAGCGGAAAATCTGTCAAATACAAGCTGATGCTGCGCTTTCAGAGGGATGAGGCGCAACTCAGTCAGCTCGACTCTACTCTGTTAGGCCGATTGCGGGGAAGTCGCGCTCAGCAGGATGAAGGAAATTGGCAATGGGAGAGGCTGGAAAGACAGCTAGTAAAGCCCTCCTCCATCCGTGCTGCTGAGTTCACGTTGGCTAGCATTGCTGCTCCCTCACCCCGCTGCACTGATTTGCGTATAAAACAGACAGCTCACCTGCCACCGCTCTCCCTCCCTGCTCTCCTCTCTTCCTCACCGACTCTCTTCAGCTCTCTGCTTTGAGCTTGATTAATTTGTCAGTAATCTGTTTGCCCTGACACTTCAGACAATAATTGTATCTTCAAAGAACAAAAAAACTGGGTAAGATTGAATCGCAAAAAAGAATATTGTATTATCCATGATTTATCAATTTACAAAGGCCGACTAACACGCTATTGGTCAACTGCTTAGCTGAGTGCTTGCTTGCAAGCTAAATTAAATTTTTTCAATGAAATATTTAGCTAATTATAAAGCCAGCCAGCAGTTGCACCACTAGTGCAAGAGTCGCTGCGAGCCGTAAGCAGCTGAGAACCGCCCAATCCTCTCCACTCTCCTAATGAGCTAATAAATTTTCTGTGTGATTTCCAGCGCCGTTTAAGTCACGCGTTAGCGCTTGCGGGTTTCGTACGGTTTGATTTCTAGGGTCATAAAAAGTCAAGTATTTGAGGTGGGGGGTTTCTCCAGTTTGATTTCTAGGGTCATAAAAAGTCAAGTATTTCCATGGGGTGGTGGTGGGGTTCCTCCAGTTTGATTTCTAGGGTCATAAAAGCCAAGTATTTGGGGTGGTGGAGTTTCTCCAGTTTGATTTCTAGGGTCATACATGTAAAAGTCAAGCATTTAGGGCGGTTGGGGTTTCTCCGCGGTTTGATTTTTAAGGTTATAAAAGTCAGGCTTTTAATTGGGTGGTATATAGCAGGGTTCGTTTTTTAATTTTTGGTATTTTTATTTTATTTTTGCGCGAGTAAATTAGTCAATTTCTGATGATAGTTAAAAATCCGTTTATCTACATCTATATCGTTATCACGCGTCTGGCCCCATTGACATCTTCAATTTATAAACTACGTGTACATGTAAAAATCCATATGTAAATATATATTTATGGATATATGTATATATTCAGTTGAGACGCTCCTGCATGGGATTTAATAATTCATTATATGTATATGTACCGTTTAGCATAATTTTTTGGCTACTACATAATGTACATGTAAAGCGATTCAATTTTTTAATTCAGTCAAAAATGTGGCGAGGCTTGTTGCTTGCATTTCCCTGTGCAAAAATGCTAGTACATGCACATCGATTTTTAATGGTGGACAATATACAGTTCCATGGTATCATAGTCGAAGGCAATTAAAACGAGGTGAAATTAATGTGCTTACTATGGTTTTCTCGATCGAAGGAAGAAAAATCCTACCCTAGATATTTTCCTGGCCGGAAAAATTCATGTATACACACTGTTATACTTTATTCTTCATTAGAGAATTAATTATATTACATGCATTTCGGAAATAATCATATACATGTACTTAAATTAAGTATAAGTTAAGTTAAGTTAAGTACTTAAATCAACGCAAAACATACACGCGAGTACACAACACGTACATGTCCTTCACGTCATGTCCTTTTCTACATGTAAATCGAGATTTACATGTATAAAGTTATATGTAATTTACTGATTCTGTTGCAATTCACTTCTACAGCTGCCAAGATCCAAAATGCCCGTCAATATGTCACTGCACCATTCCATCGATCATATTTAAGAAGTCTTTGTAAGGTCAAATTCAATCCAAAATTGTACGTCGTCAGTAATTTTTTAATAATAGCGATGTCTCAGACTCAGATATACGTAAAACCAACCGTTAGGCCATAAACTTTAAGAATCGTGCTGCCCACTGCAAGGTGGGTGACGCGGTACGGGTGTACGTGTCACTGTTAATTTAATTCGCTCGCCATCTCGTTATTTCGTGCTCCTGGCCTGGCTACAGGCCAATACAGGTCTATACTTACGAGCTAATAATACATAAATACATGTTACGTGTCTTATTTCGAAACTGACGAATTGTATTCCACAATGTGTGTTCATTGAATTTTTGAGATAGTGGTTACAACAAAAATGAATACACTATTTATAAGAACTAAAAATTAAAGCTATCAGAAAGCAATACTAAGGTATTTTTAAATTAAAAATGCTAATGTGGTTTTCTTGGGTGGTGTCTTTGGCTAAGTTTAATTGTTAACTCTATTTTAAATTGAAATTCATTTGTATGTTACAAGCGTTGCGTTCAGCTTTCAGCGTATATTTGCGATGTTCGGTTCATAGTCATCAGTCATGTCATGCGAGCTCATGAACGATCATGACGATTCTGGTGCACTCTGCATGCTGGGAGCTGGAGCATTTATTGCTGGATTCATGCCCATGAAAGCAGCGTTTAATTCTGCTACTTTGTGACTAATGATTTCAAACTTGACAAAAAACAAAGAATTTCGATTTTTTTGTGGCAATGGCTAGAGTTCCGGCATCGAACCCGTTTTCTAACGGCTATAATATGTATCCAGTAGCGCAACCAGAAATTTTTTGAGGGGGGGGGCGGATTCTGGAGGGTGAAGACTCGGGAGTGGGCGGAGGGGTGGCTCTGTTTTTTGCAAAAATTCGCTTGGCCCCCCCTCTGATTTTTTTATAGTTACCGCCTAAGTAAGGGGTGGGGCGACCGCCCCCCTCGCCCCTCCCCCCCCCTGGTTGCGCCACTGTATGTATCCGGCATATTGCCGCATATTACACTACTTACCTGCTATAACTTTGCTTGTGTCACTGAGTTTTACTATGAAGAAGATTAAATGAAAAAATCTAAATTTTAAGCTTTTTTTAATCTTGCTAGAGTCCCTAATTATTATTAGAGGTTTTTAAAGATATGGTAATAATTCCTTGAGCATTCTATTAAAAAACAAAGGACATGCCTTGAAGATGAATCTAATTAGCCTTAGGCTATGGCTTAACAAAAAAATAGTAGAATACTTTAAAATATATAAATTATTGTCAAATGCTTTAAATTAGACTATCTAGTACATTATTGTGCATCATAGCTAAATAAAAGAGTGTTTACAACATAAAATCTAGAAAAGTGTAGAAAAATATTAATATTATTTATTATGAGATCAATATTTGACTTGTAGCTTTTATATAATTTACAACTTTTTTCAATGTCATTCAAAATTGTCAATTAATTAGAATCAAACAAACTTTCTGGGAATTTATTTTTGAATTGTCATTTTATTTATTGAAATTTGTTGAAATTGGTATATATATTAATTATGGTTTTAGAATAACCATACAATCCCAGGCTGATTACAAATCTTTTGGCAAAAATGCAATCAAAATTGGTCAAGAATTGCAATCTGTAGAGCATTATGGATATACAAACCTTAGAGATTTAGTATATTTAGATTAGAAGAAGATAGAAGATAAAAGATATATAAGAGCCTATTATAAGGTCTATTATCAAAATATGCTCAAAAGTAGAGGAGGCCAGATAGAATCCTGATCTCAATCCCAATTTTTTGGGATCCCAAAGAATATTTAATTCCTATAAGCTCTAGATCCTAAACCTTAAAATGGGAATATAGGTCTTTTGATTTTAAATTTGTAGAAATAATGATTATTTAAATACATATTATTTAAACCTATCCTTGTTGTCCCTATTGGAAAAAGTTACATTTTTATAGATAGTTGCCTGGCATATTTTAAAAAGTGTTGGTACACTAGAAAGGCTAAGGAACAGCATACTAGAAGGGCTAAGGGGTGGTATACCAGTGGGGTGACACCAAAGAAGTACCACACACTGGAAAGGTGGCACTCAGAAGTAATGGTGTGTTGAAGGGTAGCAAACTTGTGTTGTCTCTCTGGCTGCATCAAATTGCTAAAGGCTTTCATTATCTGCATAGCATTGAGAAGCCCATAATTTGTCATGGCAGTTTAGTTTGAGAAAAAACATTTTAATAACAGCTGGTCTGCAGGCCAAGGTGAGGGGGTGTGCAAAGTTCTAAATTTTTGGGAGTTTCTGCTAAGTGAAAAATAGTAAACTGCTTGTTAGCTGAATTAATAAAGCTTACAAGATCATGCAGTAGACAGCTTAGGCAAGTTGGTCATAGTTAATCCCATCAGTTATTTAATATAACTAGACAAACAGTGCAGGATTAAACTACTTATTAGTTTACAAGGCAACACAGTAGAATTTACTCCTGCTGTTTACCCATTTGCCCCTGGAGGATTGGCAATGCTAGGTGCGCAAATGTGTCACACTTGGCATGTGTCCGCAGACTTTGAGAATTTATTCCAATAGCCATCATTATTTGTTACTTTGCTGGTTACAAAACTTTGCATATATTCTGTCATGTTTTACCTTTTGATCTTGACATTGTTCAATTTTGTTCAACTCTGTATTGGTCTACAAACTACAGTACACTAAAAGAACTAATCCCAATTCCCGAGTCCTGATGCCAATCCCAATTCTGAGAAAAAAATCATTCCCGACACTAATCCTTCAAATATTTTTATGTCTGCATATTCTATCTGCAAACTGCAAGTTGCTACTAATAGAGAATGAATTTTAGCAAATAAAAGGCAATAAATTGATCTGGTACAATTTTCCAGGAAATTGACGAACCCAACGCTTACCCCAAAGCCTCAATTGACGAGGCAAAGCCGTCAGCTGATGGCCTTGACAACGGGGAAGCCCAACAGGCGTCAGTTGGCGGCTTCACTCTCGTTCCCGATCGAACACGAAAGCGGCGCCGCGCGCCCCTCGGCGTCGGCTCAGCCGGCAGCGCCTACCGGCCCGAATGGATGCGCCGGCCGGTTGCTATTGACAACAGCTTAGACGCTTCCGTACCAATTGATTCCATTGACTGCCTGAGCGAGCCAATTCGTTCAGCGCTCAGATCCACCGGTGTGGAGACCCTGTTCCCTGTGCAGGCCACCTCCGTGCCCCTGGTGCTGGCGTCCCATCGGTACAGCTGGACTCGGCCGAGGGACTTCGCCGTGTGCGCGGCTACGGGCAGCGGCAAGACTCTGGCCTACCTGCTGCCGGCTCTGCAACTGCTGGCTGCCTGCAAAACTGTGGCTCTGAGGTGCATCATTGTGCTGCCCGTGCGGGACCTGGCTATGCAGGTTTGTTTGCCGGCTTTTATTTATAGAAATCTTTTTGATGCCACTGGGGCTTGTCACTAATATAGGAACTGCTTCTCCCATATTTGATACCTTTACCGAGCTCCTACTCCTCTGGTGAGATCGCGAGAATGATTACAAACTGTAAGCCATGTAAAAACAATCTAGCTAACGGTTCCCCGCTAAAATCACAGTTTGTTGGCCCTTCTATCTAGCCAAAACCGCAATCGGAAGCTCCTAGCTACAATACCAATATCCTGGATCTTATAGCTTAATTAGAAATCTCATAATCCTTTAGCTAAATCCCAAAATTCCGATCCCCTAGCTATATCCCAATCTCCTGATCCCCCAGCTAAAATCCTAATGTTCTCATCTCCCAGCTAAAATCCTAATGTTCTGATCCCCCAGCTAGAATCCCAATCTGCTGATACCCAGCTAAAATCCCAGTCTCCTGATCCACCAGCTAACATCCCAATCTCCGGATCCCCCAGCTAACATCCCAATCTGATCCCCCAGCTGAAATCCCAATCTCCTGATCCCCCAGCTAAAATCCCAATCTGCTGATCCCCCTGCTAGAATCCCAATCTCCTGATCCCGAGCTAACATCCCAATCTGCTGATCCCCCTGCTAGAATCCCAATCTCCTGATCCCCCAGCTAACATCCCAATCTCCTGATCCCCCAGCTAAAATCCCAATCTGCTGATCCCCAGCTAACATCCCAATCTGCTGATCCCCCTGCTAGAATCCCAATCTCCTGATCCCCAGCTAACATCCCAATCTGCTGATCCCCCTGCTAGAATCCCAATCTGCTGATCCCCAGCTAACATCCCAATCTGCTGATCCCCCTGCTAGAATCCCAATCTGCTGATCCCCAGCTAGCATTCCAATCTCCTGATCCCCCAGCTAAAATCCCAATCTGCTGATCCCCCTGCTAGAATCCCAATCTCCTGATCCCCAGCTAACATCCCAATCTGCTGATCCCCCTGCTAGAATCCCAATCTCCTGATCCCCCAGCTAAAATCCCAATCTGTTGATCCCCCTGCTAGAATCCCAATCTGCTGATCCCCAGCTAACATCCCAATCTGCTGATCCCCCTGCTAGAATCCCAATCTGCTGATCCCCAGCTAGCATTCCAATCTCCTGATACCCAGCTAACATTCCAATCTTCTGATCCCCAGCTAACATTCCAATCTCCTGATCCCCAGCTAACATTCCAATCTCCTGATCCCCAGCTAACATCCCAATCTGCTGATCCCCCAGCTAGAGTCTCAATCTCGTGATCTCCCAGCTAAAATCCCAATCATTCAATTTCCTAACCCTGACTGTCAGGTGCACCAGGTATGCCTCCGGCTGCTGGCCGCTCTGTCCGAGGGAGCAGCCGACTCGGACGGTTGTCGCCGCCAGATTCGCTGCCAGCTGCTGGTTGGCGAGCGCAGCCTGGAGAAGGAGCGGCACCAGCTGGTCCGCCTCATGCCGGATGGCAGCTACCGCCCTCTGGCCGACCTGGTCATTTGCACGCCCGGCCGTCTGGCCGATCACCTGCTCAACTGTCCGGGATTGAGTCTGGCTAGGCTGCGCATGCTTATCATTGATGAGGCAGATCGGGTCATGGCCGAACAGAAGCAGGATTGGTTCGGACTGCTGGAACGGCTGCTGGACAGGTGAGGCCTGGGGTTTGGAGATGTTAATTAGCTTTGTGATGATCTGGGACTGGCGTGCTGTTTGAGTTTGGGTGTGGGTTTCTATTTCTCTGTGTTAGAATCTGGGTAGGGATGGATTTACACTCGCAGACTGGGAATCCATGATGGGGATTTGGGATGGATATTGTACTTTGGTGCTTGGGATCATGGATAGAGAAGTGAATCGTGATGTATTTGGGGCTAAGAATTTCTGGGATCTGGGCCTAGGAATCCCTGGGATCTGATACTAAGAATTCCTGGGATCTAGGCCTAGGAATCCCTGGGATCTGATACTAAGAATTCCTGGGATCTGGGATTAGGATTCCCTGGGATCTGGGACTAGGAATCCATGGGATCTGGGACTATAAATTCCCGGTATATGGGACTAGGAATTCCTGGGATATGGGACTAGGTCACTAGGAATCCATGAGATTTGGGACTAGGAATCCATGGGATCTGGGACTATAAATTCCCAGTATATGGGACTAGGTCACTAGGGATCCATGAGATTTGGGACTAGGAATTCATGGGAGCTGTGACTAGGAATTGTCGGGATCTGGGACTAGGAATTGCCAGGAACTGGGACTAGGCAAATGAATCTGGAATGGGGATTTTAAAATTGGTTTTCTTTTTACTAAAAATGCTGGCTGAATACAGACATTTTGACACGCGGGCAAAAAATAGATCATGGGATAAATCATGTCAGCTTACAAATCCTCCTTATCTGAGCAGGCCGATGCCGCACCCCAGCATCCACTCGTGGCTGCACTCGAAGCCGCCGCACCTTCAGAAGCTGCTGCTGAGCGCCACCCTCACCCACAACCCGGAGCTGCTCCAGCGATTCCGGCTGCACAATCCGCTGCTGCTGACTGCCACGGCGGAGTCCGACAAGGAGCTGGAGGTGTCCGCCGCGCCCGGCCGTCTGAGCGAGTTCTTCGTGCAGCTCAAGCCGTCTCAGAAGCCGCTGTTTGTCATCCACCTGGTGCTGGGCCTCGGCCGCAGCCGGGTGCTTTGCTTCACGAACTCGCGCGAGTCGGCGCACCGTCTGGCCTCGCTAATTACACATTTTGCCGATCCGCGAGTCACCTGCGAGGCCGTGTCTGCCAGGCTGCCTGTGAGTACTGCTAGCAGTGCTGCTGATGTTCCTGGATTTTCCTGCTTCCGCGCTTTTACGGGCTTGAGGCATTTTGAGTTTTTGGGACTTCGATCGGTTTTTTTTGGATTTCAGTCGATTTTTTGGATTTCGATGAAGTTTTTGGGATTTCGATCGAGCTTTTGGGATTTCGATCGAGTTTGGGATTTCAATTGATTTTTGGGATTTCGGTCGAGTTTTTAGGATTTCAATCGATTTTTTGGGATTTCGATCGAGTTTTGCGGATTTCAATCGAGTTTCAGGATTTCAATCGAGTTTTGAGGATTTCAATCGCGTTTCAGGATTTCAATCGAGTTTTGAGGATTTCAATCGAGTTTTTGGGATCTCAAACAAGTTTTGGGATTTCAATCGAGTTTTTGGGATTTCAAACGAGTTTCGGGATTTCGATCGAGTTTCAGGATTTCAAACGAGTTTTGGGATTTCAATCGAGTTTTTGGGATTTCAAACGAGTTTCGGGATTTCGATCGAGTTTTGCGGATTTCAATCGAGTTTCAGGATTTCAATCGAGTTTTGAGGATTTCAATCGAGTTTTGGGGATTTCAATCGTGTTTTTAGGATTTTAATTGAGTTTTTGGGATCTCAAACGAGTTTTGGGATTTCAATCGAGTTTTTGGGATTTCAAACGAGTTTCGGGATTTCGATCGAGTTTTGCGGATTTCAATCGAGTTTCAGGATTTCAATCGAGTTTTGAGGATTTCAATCGAGTTTTGAGGATTTCAGTCGTGTTTTTAGGATTTTAATTGAGTTTTTGGGATCTCAAACGAGTTTTGGGATTTCAATCGAGTTTTTGGGATTTCAAACGAGTTTCGGGATTTCGATCGAGTTTCAGGATTTCAAACGAGTTTTGGGATTTCAATCGAGTTTTTGGGATTTCAAACGAGTTTCGGGATTTCGATCGAGTTTCAGGATTTCAAACGAGTTTTGGGATTTCAATCGAGTTTTTGGGATTTCAAACGAGTTTCGGGATTTCGATCGAGTTTCAGGATTTCAAACGAGTTTTGGGATTTCAATCGAGTTTTTGGGATTTCAAACGAGTTTCGGGATTTCGATCGAGTTTTGCGGATTTCAATCGAGTTTTGGGGATTTCAAACGAGTTTCGGGATTTCGATCGAGTTTCAGGATTTCAAACGAGTTTTGGGATTTCAATCGAGTTTTTGGGATTTCAAACGAGTTTCGGGATTTCGATCGAGTTTTGCGGATTTCAATCGAGTTTCAGGATTTCAATCGAGTTTTGAGGATTTCAATCGAGTTTTGGGGATTTCAATCGTGTTTTTAGGATTTTAATTGAGTTTTTGGGATCTCAAACGAGTTTTGGGATTTCAATCGAGTTTTTGGGATTTCAAACGAGTTTCGGGATTTCGATCGAGTTTTGCGGATTTCAATCGAGTTTTGCGGATTTCAATCGAGTTTTGAGGATTTCAATCGAGTTTTGAGGATTTCAGTCGTGTTTTTATGATTTTAATTGAGTTTTTGGGATCTCAAACGAGTTTTGGGATTTCAATCGAGTTTTTGGGATTTCAAACGAGTTTCGGGATTTCAATCGAGTTTTGAGGATTTCAAAACTAAAACTCGAAACTCGATTGAAATCCTCAAAACTTGATTGAAATCCTGAAACTCGATTGAAATCCCCAAAACTTGATTGAAATCCTGAAACTCGATTGAAATCCCCAAAACTCGATCGAAATCCCAAAAATCGATTGAATTTCCAAAAACTCGACCGAAATCCCAAAAATCAATCGAAATCCCTTCGAAAGCTTCGAATCCCTTCGAAACTCCCTTTGATAGAGTTTTTAAATTTGAGTCAAGTTTTGGGGATTCAGATCAAGTTTTTGGATTTTGAGTTTAATGATTTCGGGTTTTGGGAATCTCATGTTGACAAGAATTTGTCATGTTTCGCTTAAGTGGGATTTTTTATAGTTTTTACCCATCTCCCTCCCCCAATCCGCAGGTGCCCAAGCGAGCCCGCATCCTGCGCCGTTTCTCCACCGGCCAACTGTCCGTACTGGTCTGCTCGGACAGCATGGCCCGCGGCATGGACCTGCCCAGCGTAGATGCCGTCGTCTGCTACGACCGGCCGGCCTCGCTCCGAACCTACGTGCACCGCGCCGGCCGCACTGCGCGAGCCGGCCGAGCCGGAGCCGCGTACACCCTGCTGGAGCGGCGCGAGGTTCTGCACTTCCGACGGATGCTGAGCGCTGGCGGGCGTCAAGTACGAGAGGTTCGGCTGCACGGCAGCAAGACTAAGCGGTACGAGGCCAGGTACCAGACTGCCCTGAACCGGCTGCACGAGGAGCAGAAGGCGGGCGAGGCGGCGGGCGAGGCTGCGAGCGAAGATCAGTCGAAAGATCAGAATAAGAAAACTGGCAATAAAAGCAGCACGAAAAAGAGAAAGACAAAAAAAGACAAATCAAAAGAAGTTGACCATTGATTTTAGTTTTTTGATCTTCCATTTGAAAGGAAACTGTTGGAATTATCTGGTCCCCCCCTGTGAGGCATTTCACTTTAACTAATTATATAACTGAAATTGTCAGCCTAGCCAACAATTTTCATATGCATTTTTTGGCTGTACTGTGAGAAATGGCTCGACTTTTTTACTCTTACTCATTGATCGCAAAACCAATTAGAAATGCCAAAAACACCTAGACATCCCAAAACCAAATTCCCACACTTTCCAGAAATCCCAAAACCACCCAGAAATCCCAAAACTATTCAGGAATCCAGGAATCTCCAAATTATCCAAAACCGCCCACAAAGAATCCCAACAAACTAATATTTGGAAGCAGCTTAGCAACTCTGGATCCCAATTTATGACCACTAATCCCCAAAGCGGCATGTCAGCAGACGAAGCAGCCGAGCCTATGGAAGAGGAGCTCAAGGAGGAACTCCCCAAATCCTCAACTGGGAAGTCGCTAAAGCCTGGAATTGTGTATCTGAGCAGCGTACCGCATGGTATGACGGTGAAACTGGTTCGGGAGCACCTCTCGCCATATGGAAACTTAGGGCGAGTTTTTTTGCAGGTTAGTTTTAAGAGCTGCCTTTTTTAGTGCTCTGCTCTGATTGGTTGAAATGCTACTCAAATCTGATTGGTTCGAATGGTACTGTAATCTAATTGCTTTACTGTGTTCTGATTGGATGGATTTTGCTTACTGTGTTCTGATTGGCTGGATTTTTCTTACTGTGTTCTAATTGGCTGGATTTTTCTTGCTGTGTTCTGATTGGCTGGATTTTGCTTGCTGTGTTCTGATTGGCTGGATTTTTCTTACTGTGTTCTAATTGGCTGGATTTTTCTTGCTGTGTTCTGATTAGCTGGATTTTGCTTGCTGTGTTCTGATTGGCTGGATTTTTCTTACTGTGTTCTAATTGGCTGGATTTTTCTTGCTGTGTTCTGATTAGCTGGATTTTGCTTACTGTGTTATGATTGGCTGGATTTTGCTTGCTATGTTCTGATTGGCTGGATTTTGCTTGCTATGTTCTGATTGGCTGGATTTTGCTTGCTATGTTCTGATTGGCTGGATTTTGCTTACTGTGTTCTGATTAGCTGGATTTTGCTTGCTGTGTTCTGATTAGCTGGATTTTGCTTACTGTGTTCTGATTGGCTGGATTTTGCTTGCTATGTTCTGATTGGCTGGATTTTTCTTACTGTGTTCTAATTGGCTGGATTATTCTTGCTGTGTTCTGATTGGCTGGATTTTGCTTGCTGTGTTCTGATTGGCTGGATTTTGCTTGCTGTGTTCTGATTAGCTGGATTTTGCTTGCTGTGTTCTGATTGGCTGGATTTTGCTTGCTGTGTTCTGATTGGCTGGATTTTGCTTGCTGTGTTCTGATTGGCTGGATTTTGCTTGCTGTGTTCTGATTGGCTGGATTTTGCTTGCTGTGTTCTGATTGGCTGGATTTTGCTTGCTGTGTTCCGATTGGCTGGATTTTGCTTGCTGTGCTCTGATTGGCTGGATTTTGCTTGCTGTGTTCTGATTGGCTGGATTTTGCTTGCTGTGTTCTGATTGGCTGGATTTTTCTTGCTGTGCTCTGATTGGCTGGATTTTGCTTGCTGTGTTCTGATTGGCTGGATTTTTCTTGCTGTGCTCTGATTGGCTGGATTTTGCTTGCTGTGTACTCATTGGGCTGGATTTTGTTAATTTTTTCTTATTGGCTGGATTGCTTTTTAAAATCAGCACTTCCTTCCCTGCATTTTTACCACGCAAAGGTCGACGAAGCATCGGCCCGCAAGCGCTGGCGGCTGTACAGCGAAGGCTGGGCCGAATTCCTTCGCCGATCGGACGCAAAGCGTTGCGTCGCCTCCTTGAACGCCACCGAAGTAGCCGACAAGAAAAAGCCGTGGGCTGGCCAGCTGTGGAATCTGCGCTACCTGCCCGGTTTTGCCTGGACCGACATCACCTATAGAGAGGCCAACGAGAAAGCCGTTCGAAATAAGCGCCTGGCAATGGAGATTCAGCAAGCTAGACGGATCGGCAAGCTCTACAAGGAATCCTTGGAGCAGTCGAAATCTCAGGACCGAGCTAAGCAAGCCAAGGGCGATCAGTTTCGACCTTTGCCGGAGTTGCAGCGGGTTGAACAGCGGCGTCGACGCGAACGGCGGAGCCGCAAGGGCGGCAACGATCGCGAGTTGCAGGCTGTTAATAATCCAACATTTTTGGAACAACTGCTAGGAGGCGGGCGAGGGAAATCTTGATATTTTGCTGGTCTTTGATTGGCTGGAGCAGCTTAGCGTCAAGCGTTCTGTAATTGGCTAGAAAAGTCAGACGTTCTCTAATTGGCTAGAAAAGCTAAGCGTCCTCTGATTGGCTACAAAAGCTAGGAGTTCTCTAATTGCCTAGAAAAGCTAGATATCCTCTCATTGGCTAGAAAAGCGAGGCATTCTCTAATTGGCTAGAAAAACTAGGAGTTCTCTGATTAGCTAGAAAAGCTAGATGTCCTCTCATTGGCTAGACAAGTTAGACGTTCTCTAATTGGCTAGAAAAGCGAGGCGTTCTCTAATTGGCTAGAATAGGTAGGAATTTGTGACGGCTTATATTATATTACACTCATGCTGTTGCAACCCAGCTTGTTGGCCTCTCATTCACTCGTAAACGCAGCATTTTGCTAGTGAAAACTTGTACATTTAATAATGCGTATGAAATCTGCACTGTCATAATTCATAATTGACTTGCGTATTTATTACGTAATGTTGACAGAAATATCCGGTTGCATTTTCCTTTGTCCGAGGCTCAGTCTGGTAACTAGAAATATACTGACAAAGACTATTTTGCGTGCAACCCCAAAAATACAAACATTCTGTCTAGAAATAATTTCTTTGTCCTTGATTATGTTAGTTTGGCTTGACCAATTTAAATATAGTGACTGTTAATGCTTCTTGTCACCCTCCTCTTTCTGTCACTTTGTTCGTCACTCCTTCCTGTCACTCTCCTCCTGTCACTCTCCTCTTCCTGTCACTCTGTCCGTCACTCTCTTCCTGTCACTCTGTCCGTCACTCTCCTCTTCCTGTAACTCTGTCCGTCACTTTCCTCTTCCTGTCACTCTGTCCGTCACTCTCCTCTTCCTGTCACTCTGTCCGTCACTCTCCTCTTCCTGTCACTCCCCTGTTTCTGTCAATCTGTCCGTCACTCTCTTCCTGTCACTCTGTCACTCTGTTCGTCACTCTCCTCTTACTGTCACTCTGTTCGTCACTCTACTCTTACTGTCACTCTGTCCGGCACTCTCGTCCTCCTGTCACTCTGTCCGTCACTCTCCTCTTCCTGTTACTCTCCTGTTACTGTCACTCTGTTCGTCACTCTCCTCTTACAGTCAATCTGTCCGTCACTCTCCTCTTCCTGTCACTGTCACTCTGTCTTCTCACTCTCCCAAGAATTCTATGGTCGCTACCCTACCCGCCTTGCCATCCCAGCCGTCTCCATAGCAACTAAAACTCATTCGCCCGCCCGCAGCAGCAGCACAGGCGCAACCCTTCTAGCGGGCTGACGGGAAGCCAGCAGGCCCGCCTGTCCAGTCTGGCCAGAGACCTGGCCTGCATGAACGGCCTGCTACTAAAAGACAATCCGGCATCCTCCTCGTCTGGTTCCGCCGCCCCCGACCGCTGCATGATGGCGCCAATCACCCTGGTGCCGTCCTCCTTCTCCAAGGAGGCGTTCAACCAAGCAGTTGAGCTGCAGGCCCTGTTCAACTCGCTGTACCACCGGGTGTCCCGGGATCACAACTTCCTGTGCCGGGTGATCCCACCTGCGGCCGAGTCGGACTCGTTCCTGTCCGCCCTGTGGGACATGTACCAAACTGTCCGGCAGTCTGGCGCTGACCAGCCAATCACTTTGGCTTTGAATCGAGCCGACTATATGCTGGATGAAGAGGCCGGGCTTAAACAGGTGCGAGGGTGGTTGAGGGGGTTGGGGTTGCATTGGCATACAAAGTCTGTAGGAAATAAAATATTTGGGATAATGTAACTCTGCAGTTTTTACCTATCGTAGCATTTTCTGGTGGCTCCAGGAAAATATTTTAAAGCTCTAAAAATCTTCAAGGTAAGATTTTTAAGCTAAGATAATCTTTAAAGTGAAATTTTGAAGCCTAGAAAATCTTCAAGGTCAGACTTTAAAGCCTAGAAAATCTTCAAGGTCAGACTTTGAAGCCTAGAAAATCTTCAAGGTCAGACTTTGAAGCCTAGAAAATCTTCAAGGTCAGACTTTGAAGCCTAGAAAATCTTCAAGGTCAGACTTTGAAGCCTAGAAAATCTTCAAGGTCAGACTTTAAAGCCTAGAAAATCTTCAAGGTCAGACTTTGAAGCCTAGAAAATCTTCAAGGTCAGACTTTGAAGCCTAGAAAATCTTCAAGGTCAGACTTTGAAGCCTAGAAAATCTTCAAGGTCAGATTTTGAAGCCCAGAAAATCTTCAAGGTCAGACTTTGAAGCCTAGAAAATCTTCAAGGTCAGACTTTGAAGCTCCAAATATCTCTTAAAGGTGAGATTTTGAATCTCAGAAAGTCTGCAGGGTGAGATTTTGAATTTGGAAGCAATGGATCTGGCATCTCTCCTTTCAAAACAATCGCAGGTGGAAATCAACCTGATGGCATCCAGCTTCGGCGGCCTGGCCCAGCGCCTGTCGACTGTGCACCGCCAGGTGATGTCGGCCGCCGGTGTCAGCGAGCGCCAGCTGGCCCACCGGTTGCCCGACAACCGGCCAGCCGAGACCTTCGGCGAAGCCTTCATCCAGGCCTTCAAGCTGTACGGCCGGCCGGAAGCCGCCATCCTGTTCGTAGTGTCGCCAGACGAGCGAAATATTTTCGACCAGCGAACACTGGAAGCCGAAATCTACGCCGCCGACGCGTCGTCAGATTCGCCAGTTCACGTGCCGCAGATTCTGCGTCGGAGCTTCGACCAGATTGCCAGCTCGGCCCGACTGGAGGAGAGCTCCGGCCGGCTGTACCTGGCTGACCAGGAGGTGGCCATTGTGTACTACCGGCACGGCTACTCGCCCGATCACTTCTCCGACCCGGCCGGCGTGGCCTGGAGCGCCAAGCTGCTGATGGAGCGATCGCGGGCCATCAAGTGTCCGAGCCTGGCCTACATGCTGGCCAACACCAAGGCTGTACAGGCGGCGCTCTGCGAACCCGGCGCCGTGGCGCGCTATCTGCCGGGGAAGAGCGCCAAAGTTGAGGCCACGTTTGTTGATCAATGCGTGCTGAGCGACTCGAGGTGAGCTCAGGTTTTAGGTTTAGTTTTTAGGTTTTGGGTTTAGTTTTCAGGTTTTTAATTTAGTTTTCAGGTTTTGGGTTTAGTTTTCAGGTTTTGGGTTTAGTTTTCAGGTTTTGGATTTAGTTTTTAGGTTTTGGGTTTAGTTTTCAGGTTTTTAATTTAGTTTTCAGGTTTTGAATTTAGCTTCGGTTTCGGTTTTTGGTTTATTTTGAGTTTTGAATTTATTTTGGTATATCGTGTTATTTTTCAGTTTCAGTTTTGGGTTTAGTTTCAGTTTCGGTTTCGGGTTTAGTTTCACTTTCGGTTTCAGATTTAGTTTTAGTTTCGGTTTCCGGTTTACATGTAGTTTCATGCAGTTTCGGTTTCGGGTTTGGTTTTAGTTTCGGGTTTAGTTTCAGTTTCGGTTTCGGGTTTACATGTAGTTTGAGTTTCGGTTTTGGCTTTAGTTTGAGATTCGGTTTCGGTTTCGTTTGTATCTTCGATTTGAATTTGGTTCATCGTTTCGGTTTCAGTTTCAGTTTGAGCTGCAGCTAATTCTGCTGCATATTCCTCCGCACAGCATGCATTTCATTCGATGCCCGCAGAGCGCACCGCTGGCTGCTGGCCGACCCCGAAGACTTCGTACTGAAGCCGCAGCGAGAAGGCGGCGGCAACAATATCTACGGCCGCGACGTGGTGGACTTCGCCAGCCGCCTGACAACCCGACAGTCGGCCGCGTACATCCTGATGCGGCGCATCCGGCCTCAGCAGCAGGTGTCGCTGATGCTCAAAGCTGATCAGCGGCTGTCCCGCCGGCCGGAGATGCCGCTGTGCGTGTCTGCGATCTCCGAGCTGGGCATCTACGGCGCTCTGGTGGCTAAGAACAACTCTGAGCGATTGAACTGCTCGGCTGGTCACGTGTTGAGAACGAAATCAGCGTTCACGGACGAGGGCGGGGTTGCCACGGGCTTCTCCTGCATAGATACTGTCTACCTGGTCTGAGCTCTGGGACAGTTGCACTGATATTTGTTTGAATATTTCCTCTTTTTTATTGAGTTAACATCGTCTGACACTTGTTCCGCGTATCAAAGCTGAAAGACTGAAACGAGAGAATCCGAACCTGAACCCTAGCACCTGAGGAATCCGACCCTGAACTAAAACCTGAACCCTAGCACCTGAGGAATCCGACCCTGAACTAAAAACTGAACCCTAGCACCTGAGAATTTGACCCTGAACTAAAACCTGAACCCTAGCACCTGAGGATTCTGACCCTGAACCCTAGCACCTGAGGATTCTGGCCCTGAACCCTAGCACCTGAGGATTCTGACCCTGAACCCTAGCACCTGAGGAATTCGACCCTGTACTAAAACCTGAACCCTAGCAACTGAGGAATTCGACCCTGAACTAAAACCTGAACCCTAGCACCTGAGGAATTCGACCCTGAACTAAAACCTGAACCCTAGCACCTGAGGAATTCGACCCTGAACTAAAACCTGAACCCTAGCACCTGAGAATTTGACCCTGAACTAAAACCTGAACCCTAGCACCTGAGGATTCTGACCCTGAACCCTAGCACCTGAGAATTTGACCCTGAACCCCAACATCTGAGGATCTGACCCTGAACTAAAACCTGAACCCTAGCACCTGAGGAATCTGACCCTGAACTAAAACCTGAACCCTAGCACCTGAGGAATCCGACCCTGAACTAAAACCTGAACCCTAGCACCTGAGAATCTGACCCTGAACCCTAGCACCTGAGGAATTTGACTCTGAACCCCTACATCTGAGGATTTGACCCTGAACTAAAACCTGAACCCCAACACCTGAGAATCCGGCACTGAACCCCAACACCTGAGAATCCGGCACTGAACCCCAACACCTGAGAATCCGGCCCTGAACCCCAACATCTGAGAATCCGGCCCTGAACCCCAACACCTGAGAATCCGGCCCTGAACCCCAACACCTGAGAATCCGGCCCTGAACCCCAACACCTGAGAATCCGGCCCTATCTCACTGGATAGATAGAATTGTGTAATCTGGCCAAGTGTGCCAGATACTGTAGAGTAGCAGCACAGTTTGTGTGCTTACCTGTAATTTTTTAATATATTTTCCAGATTGCAATGCAGCACCTCTATGTATTGATGCGTAGATTTTCTATAATGCAATAAATCCTGAATTAATTTTCTGAGTTCGAACCCGGGACCTCTTGTGTGTCCCGCAATTGTTTTTTCTATTTGAACTTCAGTTTAGCAATTCCCGACTGTTGGAGAATTGGCAAGTTAAAACAAAAATTTAAGCTAAATCACGGCTAATCTATAAACCTATATAGATATATTATGTATTATAATTTACTATCAATTGCATATTATTATTCTATGTTATCTGTGGTGCTATCCAGCGCTGATACAAATGCCTTAATTTTATTTATAAAAACCTTTTTGTATTTTCCTTCGTTATTCGTCTGAATTTATTCTATCTTAAACACTCCGCTGGCACTTAATCTGAATTTACCTGTGCGTAACTTTTGTTCACTTCTTTTTTATCCCAAGGCGACAGTAATAATGCAACCTGAAAATTGCGTGTTGCAATGCTGACGTTTTCTTTGCAAATATATAAGATAACTGCGGATATTAATGTAGCCTCTATAACCAAAGGCTACATCATTTTATGATTGATAAATCATTGAAATTACCATATTTCACCGATTGTTTCAGCAATTCAGACTACTGATATTACTTTAGTAGTCAATTGAAATTATCACCCCACCTCTCCAACGTACACTCCACTCCCGACCAACCCCACTCCCCAATGTACACTCCACTCCAGACCAAATCCACCTTCCCAATGCACACTCCACTCCCGACCAACCCCACCCCCAATGTACACTCGCTCCCGACGAACTCACCTCCCCAATGTACACTCCATTCCCGACCAACCCCACCTCCCTAATGTACACTCCACTCCAGACCAAATCCACCTCTCCAATGTACACTCCACTCCAGGCCAAATCCACCTCTCCAATGTACACTCCACTCCCGACCAACCCTACTCCCCAATGTACACTCCACTCCAGACCAACCCCACCTCCCCAATGTACACTCCATTCCAGACCAAACCCACCTCCCCAATTTACACTCCACTCCCTACCAACCCCACCTCCCCAATGTAAATTCCACTCAGATAACCCTCATTCTAATGTAAAAAGCTGCAGTACTGGACCAGACAAAATCGATTTAAAATATTGTTAGAGAATAATCGTGCTAGACTACTCGCATCAGCCACAACAATCTCTGTTGACGCCGCCGCCGCCGTCTTTCAGGGGCAGCCGTCGTCCAGCGGTGACTCGGCCGTCACGGCAGACACGGCCGACGCCTGCGTCTGCTCGCTGCCTCTGCCGCCTCGGCCGTTCAATCCGTTTTACCATCGGGCGGGCTTCTTCTGGTACCACTATCTGACTGTGCCCCTGCTCGGCTTGCTGCTGTTCCCCGTGCGGCTGCTTCTGCTGATCCTGTCGCTGGCCTTGGCTTTCCTGGTGTCTTTTGTCACCCAGATTGGGGCAAAGCCACCGCGCCTCTGTCTCCTTGGCGGAGGTGAGGTTTTTGGGGGTGGCCGCAGCAGCCTGGGCCCAGAAAAACCGTGCTTCGAGTTCAATTCTTTGTTATCCGACGTGAGCAGAAGGTGCAGGCAGGATGGACACAAAATCCTACCTGTTACATGGAGTGTACATTGAGGAGGTGGGGTTGGTCGGGAGTGGAGTGTACATTGGGGAGGTGGGGTTGGTCGGGAGTGGAGTGTACATTCGGGAGGTGGGGTTGGTTTGGAGTGGAATGTACATTGGGGAGGTGGGGTTGGTCGGGAATGGAGTGTACATTGGGGAGGTGGGGTTGGTCGGGAGTGGAGTGTACATTGGGGAGGTGGGGTTGGTCGGGAGTGGAGTGTACATTGGGGAGGTGGGGTTGGTCGGGAGTGGAGTGTACATTCGGGAGGTGGGGTTGGTTTGGAGTGGAGTGTACATTGGGGAGGTGGGGTTGGTCGGGAGTGGAGTGTACATTGGGGAGGTGGGGTTGGTCGGGAGTGGAGTGTACATTCGGGAGGTGGGGTTGGTTTGGAGTGGAATGTACATTGGGGAAGCGGGGTTGGTCGGGAATGGAGTGTACATTGGGGAGGTCGCTGGAGCTTTGCACAGCTTTGCATAAAAATGCACATTGCAAAGGCTGCTACCTACAGGAAAAAAGAGTACCTTTACACCCCAATATCCAGCTGGGTGGCGGATCACCTGCTGCTCAACATCGGCCGCATGGGGGCGTTCGTGGGCGGCTACCAGCGAATTCACCTGAAAGGCCGGCGCGCCAGCGTCCGCGAGGCGCCTCTGCTGGTGGCGGCGCCGCACACCTCCCTGACTGACACGGTGGTGTTCTTCTGCCAGCGCCCGATGCTCGCTCCGGTGACCAAGGCGCCGAAGAATTTCTTTTATAATGGTGTGCTTATTAATAGTTTTTGCAAGCACGTCCCTATTAGTCACTGTAAACAGTCTTAAATAGGGTCTTTCAACAACACCTCCAGGCAGTTCACAGCCCCAATAGCCGGCAGTTCACAGCCCCCAATACCTGGCAGTTCACAGCCCCCAATACCTGGCAGTTCACAGCCCCCAATAGCCGGCAGTTCACAGCCCCCCATACCTGGCAGTTCACAGCCCCCAATAGCCGGCAGTTCACAGCCCCCCATACCTGGCAGTTCACAGCCCCCAATAGCCGGCAGTTCACAGCCCCCAATAGCCGGCAGTTCACAGCCCCCAATAGCCGGCAGTTCACAGCCCCCAATAGCCGGCAGTTCACAGCCCCCAATAGCCGGCAGTTCACAGCCCCCAATAGCCGGCAGTTCACAGCCCAATACCCGGCAGTTCACAGCCCCCAATAGCCGGCAGTTCACAGCCCCCAATACCCGGAAGTTCACAGCCCAATATCCGGCAGTTCACAGCTCCCAATAGCCGGCAGTTCACAGCCCAATACCTGGCAGTTCACAGCCCCCAATACCCGGCAGTTCACAGCCCCCAATACCCGGCAGTTCACAGCTCCCAATAGCCGGCAGTTCACAGCCCCCAATACCCGGCAGTTCACAGCCCCCAATAGCCGGCAGTTCACAGTCCCCAATACCCGGCAGTTCACAGCCCCCAATACGCGGCAGTTCACAGCCCAATATCCGGCAGTTCACAGCCCCCAATACCCGGCAGTTCACAGCCCCCAATAGCCGGCAGTACACAGCCCCCACTTGCCCTGTCCCGCAGTGATGGTGCCAGCAGGCGAGGCGGTGGTGGTGTACCGGGACAATCGCCGGATGCGCGCCAAAGCGGCCGAGGAAATTGTAGACAGGGCGCGCAGCTGCCTGAATGGCGGAGGCTTCCGCCAGCTGCTGGTCTTCCCCGAAGGCACGTGCACCAATGGCGGGGCGCTGATCGGCTTCCGTCTGGGCGCCTTCGCTCCCGGCGTCCCGGTGCAGCCGGTGCTGGTGCGGCATCGGGATCCCCTGCAGCTGCAGTGCTGGGCTGTTGACGGGCCCTCCATGTGAGTAGTAGATCGGGGGGGGATATTTATCCCATCGTAAGCCATCATATCCCAATTAAAATGATATCATATCCCGTTATTTGCAGGTTCCATATGATCTTCAGGTGCGGCTCTCGGGTTTACTCTGAGCTGCACGTTGAGGTTTGTACCGGTATAGACACAGTAATTCGCAACAGTGCAGGTAGCTTAATCTTAATAGCTTAATACTAAATGTTCATAAACCCACATCTGAGAACCGGTCCTGAACCCACACCTGAGAACCGGTCCTGAACCCACTCCTGAGAACCGGTCCTGAACCCACACCTGAGAACCGGTCCTGAACCCACACCTGAGAACCGGTCCTGAACCCACACCTGAGAACCGGTCCTGAACCCACACCTGAGAACCGGTCCTGAACCCACTCCTGAGAACCGGTCCTGAACCCACACCTGAGAACCGGTCCTGAACCCACACCTGAGAACCGGTCCTGAACCCACACCTGAGAACCGGTCCTGAACCCACACCTGAGAACCGGTCCTGAACCCACACCTGAGAACCGGTCCTGAACCCACACCTGGAATTCCACCCTTAACCAAACTTGAAACCCGTTTTGTAATGAGGCTTTCCTGTCCCCAATCTTCATTCCCAATCAACCTGCCGCTGCAGTTCTTACCTGTGTATCATCCGTCGGCTGAAGAGCGCGCCAATCCACAGCTTTACGCCAACAATGTCCGCGATCTCCTGGCTAGGTAAAGAATTTTAAAGACATTGGATGTACTCATTTGCCGTCTTTAATAGTAGTATATTCAGTGAAGTCCCTCATTTTTAACCCGCGACGCCCACCCCATCCTCCGCGCTCGCTGATTGGCTGTTGTCCTCTCTCATAACGAATCTCCAGGCACGCCGGCCTGCCAGTGAGCGACCATTCCTACACGGACGTCCTGCTGTTCAAAGCGGCTCGCCGTCGCGGCCTCCGCCACCTCGGCTTCCCGCTGAGCGGTCTGCGTCGCCTGTTCCGACGCCTGCTACCAGCCTCAGCGTCTGCAGGCGACCAGAATGACTGCGGCGAAGACAAAGACGGTGGGTACGACCAGGCAGTGCAGCTGTTGAACCGACTGACGCCTGGGCCGCCCAAGCTGCTGTGTCCGCACGAGCTGGCAGCGGAGGCCGCCCTGCCCGGGCCGCTGGAGTCCTGGATGCGACTCGTGTTTGACATCTTCGACTGGGTGCGGTTCTGCTGTCTGTCTGTCTGTCTGTCTGTCTGTCTGTCTGACAGTCATCCCCGCTCTGTTTCAGTCAGGCAGCGGCCGCATCGACCCCCGCTGGCTGCACATCGCAGCCGCTCTGCTTTGCTGCCCAGACGGTGCCGAAGCAATCCTGGGAGACGCCATGATGGTGAGGATCCCCCAGCCTTGGATTCCGCCCATTTGCACTTGCAGACTCGTATCTGATACACAGAAACCAACACTCCTATTCCTAACAGCGCATGTCAAGCAGATCCGACGGCGACTCCCTGATCGATGCCGTCGCCATGGAAACCGCTTTGCACGGCCTGGTAGGCATGACGCCAGAGTTGAGCCGCGCCGTCATGGCCGCCGCCCCCAGCACGGTGAACTCCGAGGCGGCCACGGCTGGTGAGTTGAGGCCTTTTTTACCAGTGACGATTTCTTAGACTCTACTGTTAGTAGTAGCGAGAGGAAAAATCGGCATAATAAATGCAAAAAATCAAATTTCAGAATCCTGCGCGAGTCACGCGATGCAGTTCAAATCGGTGCGAAATCTCCTGAAGCTGAACAGCGAATTGGCGGCGATTTTTGTCGGCTAGCGGGAAGTTTTTGGCTCGGACTTTTTTAATTGATTGTTTTTTCGATTTTTTTATTTTATTCGGCGACAACGAGCAAAGACTTAAAGACTTTTATTTTGTAGGTGCTAAAAACTGTTACATTATCCATTCGGTTTATTTATACACATGGAATTTTTATCCAATATTGCTTCCACTAAAAATATTACTTATATATACGGTGCCTTCCTTAGAAATATGTTCTTCCAATATCTTTAATATCTTCCAACTTTTGTGTGTTAAGCAGAGCATGTCAGATTTATTTCCGATCAAATGATGCTCATATTAATTTTTTAATTTTTTTACCATTTTTGTACAACGAATATATCCGATCCGTCGCCTATATACCAAAAATTCCAAAAAACAGTTAAAGACCTCACGTCTTCTTCATTTTACTGTAGAAACAAACTGCACTACTTATTCATTGAGTGGTATATGCGCGGTTTCTTCAAATTGTCGAATCATAAATCATAAGTTTAATTGCAGCAGTTTTGTAATGTCAATGTATTGTATTTTTTATTGTATACTAAAGCGTATACTTTTATTAAATCGAGTAAATGCATCAATCAACATTTTATACTAAAAAATTACAATACGTAAATAAAACTAAAATTTGTAATGAGCTTTTGCAGATATACCGGTAAAATCTGTAGAACGGAGTGGGGTGGCTATATGGGGCGATCTGATTGGCTGCCGGAGCAGAATGGAGTGGGGTGGCTACATGGGGCGATCTGATTGGCTGCTGGAGCAGAATGGAGTGGGGTGGGTAAAATAATAGTTAAGTATAAATGTCTGACAACTTTTATCGTTTTGTTAACCACGGTGCAACTGAGGCGAACCACTTGGCCACCTTAGCGCCGCCGTAGCGCACGGACTTGAGCACACCAGCTGTGACGGCGCTCTTCGCCGTTTGGCCGAGGCTGGACCTGGACACGATACGACGAAGTCGACTCCGTAGAATTTTGGCGATGTCACGCGCGCTGGCGCCGGATTGCAGTGGCGCAGTGAGCTCCGAGGCCAGCGGAGCCGGCAGGCAGGCAATAAGCTCGGCCAGCTGGTCGGGTTCGGCCGTCCAAGTGATGACGTCATCGTTGGAATCAGCGGAGTCTTGTTGCTGCCAGGTAAGAAAAGGCAGTCGTTTAGCGGCCAGCGGACGGTAGATGTCTGTCAGCAGCGGCGCCTGCGGCACGGCGATGTTCTGGACCTGAGAATTGTATTCGTGAGACCGACAACTAACAAGTAGTAAGAAAAAAGCATATCACTCCGCTCCATTAATTAATTTACTAGCTGGTAAACTCTACACAAAAGTTGCTACGGCAATTTTTTAGATAACTGCCCGTTTCAAAGAAAAGGTGTCAAAAATATTTGAACCAGAAAACCATCGCACCTTGCCGGAGTCCTCAGCAAAGGCCATCCGAACGTCGCCACCGTAGCTGAGCCCGCAGACGGCCGCCAGCAGGCGTCGTCGATCAACCCGACTGTCCGGCAGCAAAGTCAGCAGACCCGCGGCGAGTGCCGCCGTCCGGTTGGCATCCAAAGCTTCAGATAATCTCGGACAGTCTTGGCCAGTACTGTCCGGCTCAACAACCCAGGCAACGGGCTTGTGCAGCCGGCCGGCTAGGTACAGCCAGCGCCACTCGGTCAGATCAGCCAGCAGAGAGTCGACGCTGACCACGCCGTACTTCACTGTCCGGCCCTCGGCCGCGGGCACCAGCGTATTGAAATAAACACCGGCTCCGAGACCCTCCTGTATGCGGGCGACCGCGCCAGCACCCAGACTGCCCAAGCCGGAATAGTGCGACCGGTGTCTGGCCAGGTTGGCCTCGTGCCAAGCTCGACTGTCCGGCACCACGAACACTAGGTCTAGCATGCCACTGCCGCGGACCCGGCCAGACTGTTCAAACACCGCCGAACCGTAGGCGAAGCAGGCGCTCATTGGCTGAGGAAAAGAGCCGACTATGCGCCGGAGTAGCCGCAGCGTCGGCTCGCTCATTCGGGCCGCTGAAGAGTGGAAGAGTGAAATGTGTGGTGGCCGGGTCGGCTGATAGTGGAGTGGGGTGGATGGACGGGTTCGCTGATTGGCTGATAGTGGAGTAGGGTGGATGGACGGGTTTCCTGATTGGCTGATAGTGGAGTGGGGTGGATGGACGGGTTCGCTGATTGGCTGATAGTGAAGTGGGGTGAATGTAGGGGTTTGTTGACTAGCTGATAGTGGAAGCAATAGGTAAAAAGTTATTTGATTGATGAATACTGAAGTTTAGTAGCTGGTTTAGCTTCAACTAGTTGTCAGTTTCAGGGCAGAAAACGGCTCTTTATTACTGGCAACTGACAATTTGCCAGTAATTGATGATAGTAAGTAGCAGTGAAAACTCTGCTGACAAATATATTTTAGTTCAACTGTAAACAATAACAACTTTTTTGCTTTACGTTTAAAAGAAATAACAAATAAGACAGAAATTAAAACAAAAAGAATTGATATATGACGGATAAAGCAAGGCGGCTCAAGTCGCTCCTTCATGCAGAAGCATGTTCGATTTTATTGTCAAAGAAGCCGCATTTATTCTTTTAAAATTCACTTGCTTTATGACAAAAAATCAAATAGTCTCTTTAAATGCATCGAAAATTCCCTCGCGTATTAACGTTCCTCGCGACGTTGCTAATTATAAAAATTGCTACAATAGAGACGCCGCGGCACATGCATTTAAAGGTACTTCAGATCAAGATGGGCTGCAGCAACAAGAGAGCGCTTTGCTAAGTGTCGATAATGGCGAGCTTAGAAGATAAAAAAGGAAATTGAGTAAAGACAGTAGATGGATGAGCAGTCACATACAGATTTCACCGCAAACTACACCACATCAAAATCATCATTTAAACAAGAATTGAAGCTACCCAACAGGGGTTTACTCCCTATTCACCACGAATCCCGATTTGCCGCACTTCCCACCTCGCCGAAGCCGCTCCTTTGCTGGGGAATTCGGCGAAGAGGGGATTTCGGCAAATCGGGATTCGGTGAATAGGGAGTAAACCCCAACAGGTAAGATAGATGTAATCATAAAGCGAATGTGAATAATAAAATTTGAAACCGAATAAATAATAAGAGGTTTACTCCCGATTCGCCGAATTCAAAGTTCTATAGCTATTAGTTAGCAATTTCAGCATTAGCCAGGACTTCGTATGTTGTGCAAATCAGCAAATCGGGAGTAAACCTAAGAGAATTTTCAATTTAGACAGACAGAGAAAGAACAATTTTACCAGACATTGTTAGCGTAGCAAAGCAGACAACACTAAATAATAAATAATTTCCCAATGAAAATTAGGAGTAACTAAATATAAAAATTGAAGACACGCGCAAATGAGTAAAGAATTTTACAAGCGATGAATGCGAGAGTAAAGATTTATACAATTTTATTATTATTCGTTTTTCGAAATCCAGTGCCATGAGAGCAGCCGGTCGTAAAAAACAGGACCATTTTAAGAGGCTCGAGCATACATGCTAGCACTACAACACGCAAGTACCCACAGTAGCCACACTGTGAGCTGTCCTTGTTCACTCGGGTCTTAGACTCCGGACTCATGAATAGGACATAGCAAGCAACTCAGGTGAAAAACGCAATAACCAGCTCGATCAGTCCTCTCAAACAAGGGTCAGCAATGCTTTCTGTATACGCTTATAGTCCCGATAAACTTAATTAATCCGGCAAAAGACACTGGCGTGTGCTAGTTATTTTATAAATTATTATTATTATTGATAATAATAATAATCATAATAATAATTGTAGACCAAACACCCGTCTTAGAGAAAGCCGAATTAAATTAAGCCAGCTGCTTGCCAGGCACTAAATTAGTGCAATTTAGATAGCTGAATAACAATAGATGGGTGCAGTTAGATGATTTAGAAGATAATTATATATGGATAAAACTCAATCAGCGCCCTCAAGTCAGCCAACCCAGTTTTATTGCTCAGCCAATCCTCAACAAGAATGTACGCTGCTATACTCGCTCCACATCGCCCAACTCTGACACAATGTACTTTAACAAGCCCAACCGCCGCTTATCAGGTCTAATTAGATGGATAATTATTGTAGCTGATAAAAGCGGCAGTTGGGCCTATAAAAGTACATTGTGTCAGAGTTGGCCGATCTGGAGCGGGAGTATAACAGAGTACATTTTGCCTTGCAAAGTAGGAGAGGTGAGTAAAAGGTAGGCTTGGTGTTTTTTCTCAGGAAATTTTGGGTCTCTGATCGAAGGGAAAATCGTGTCAGTGAATCAGGATCTCAAAGGCCAATTGTTCAGTAGGTCATCACACGAGGTCCAGGGACGTCAAGAAGGGAAAATGGGCCACTCAAACTACTGTAGGTCAGGATTTCAACGCAAGACAATGAGTGACCTTGTAAAACAGGCTAGGTGAAGCTAAACAACTACACTAAAAGGCGCCTGGCAAGGGGCAGCTCGAGACAGCAAATGGAAAGCAAAGCCACCCACTCGGCCCTGAGACCGGGCACGCCAGGCATCCTTGGCCCGGGGCCGGCCGGCGCCGCTCCTCCTATGCCGGCCCTACTGGCCCTCGAGCAGGTGCAATTCCTTGGCCAGGCTGTCCGGCGCGTTGATCTCGGACAGCAGTTTGGCCAGCATAGCCCGGCTGACTCCGTGCGAGCGGCTGCCGGCGGCCAGGCTGATTGACAGGTAGAGCGGATCGGCGGACAGCTCCAAGAAGCCCGGGTTGGTTTTCAGCTCGGGCACGCATTCTTTTAGCCGGTCCAGAAAGGTGTCGTACAGCTTGAGTTCGCGCAGCTGGGCGCACAGCTGGGTGCGGGCGCTGGAGTCCAGCTTGTCCAGGTCGTTGGTAGCCGGCCCAGCGGACACAGCGGACACAGTAGCGGCCGAACAGACGCCCTCCTCGAAGCCGAAATCTTCGTCTGAATCCTCGTTGTAGTCATCGGCGAAGTCTGATAATGCATCGTCATCCTCCTGAGCTGACTGTAATGCGGATTGGAGCAGGTTGGCGACCTCATCATGCCCGGCTGACTTGGCCATGTCTAATGCCGTCTGGCCGATGTCGGAAGCTCGGATAGTCAACCGAACGCTGCCGTTGTTCAGCAGCCAGCGGCAGGCGTCTAGGTTGCCGCACTGGGCCGCCAGCATCAGCGGGGTGCGATCGAATGCGCCGCGCCAGTGCCAGTCGAAATCAATCTGTGGGATTTTTATGGGGCCGTCTGTATATGTCTTAGTGTCTGTGTCTGTCTGTCTGTCTGACAGTCATCCCCGCTCCGTTCCAGTCAGGCAGCGGCCGCATCGACCCCCGCTGGCTGCACATCTTAGTGTCTTAGTGTCTGTTCAAATAAAAAATATATTCAGGCAAAAAATAGCTCACCTTAACCCCTTTATCCTTGGCAAATTTTTGAACAGTTTCCAGCATCTCCATACAGCCCTGTTCGGCCATGTAATGCACGGGGGTCCGGCACCGGCCGTCCGGCATTTGCAGAGCGGCGGCCACACGGGACGGCTCGCACTGGTCAGGATTCTTCGACAGCCAGTTGAATATCGCGGCCAGAGCGTTTGGATTGTTGTCGGCTGCGCAATGATGAAACACGTTGCGACCCTCGACGTCGTAGCATTCGTGCACCTGGGTGGGCCTGCGGAGGCGGAAGGGATAAGATAAGTTTTGCGCTCCGGTCAGAAGTTTGGATAAGTAACAGACACAGACAGACAGACAGACAGACAGACAGACACAGACAGACAGACAGTCAAACCAAACTGTCAGTTAAAATATTCTAGTAAAACAAGTTCAAACACGCACCAACTACTCAGCAGCCGCACAATGAGCTCTGTATTCTTGCTAGGCTCATTCTTCAACAGGTCAACAGCCAGTATAAGCATAGTGTGCCGAGAAGAATTGCGATGACGCAGTATCGCATCATCAAGCCCGGCTTTCTCCGCTGTTTCTAGAAAGTTCTTAGCCAGACCGGCGTGGCCCCGGAGCAGAGCCTGTCCTAGCGGGCTCTCCTGGTACAGCTGGTTGTCAACGCTGTGTAGAGTCTGGGGACAGCGTTTTAACAAAAGGTCCATAGCCTTGGCTGGATCGTTGGTGAAGGCCAGGCAGTGGACAGCGGCGGTAACGGCATTTTTGTAACAGCTAAGCTCGTCAGCTTTTGAGTCTGACATTTCTGCTTTTAATGCAGTCGCCCCGGCGCCCACAGTCTTTGTAAAAGACTTAACAGAACCGATTGGAGCAAAGCTGTCGATACCTTCATCTAGGCTCTTCTGTGGGACTCTACCAGTCTCAGTGACTGGGGACAATTCGGGTTTTGATGATAAGCCTGGCGGTAAGGCTTTGAAGTTGGTTAATGAATCCCTAGTTGATTGGTCGTGGCTGCCCGGACCAGAAATTTCTGCTCTTAATGCAGTCGCCTTGGCGTCGACAGTCTTTGCTGCTTGAGTCTTTGTAGGATAATTAACAGAATCGATTTGAGGAATGCTCTCCACAGTGGCAATACCTTCATCTAGGCTCATCTGTTGGACTCTATTAGTGACAGAGGACAATTCAGGTTTTGATGATAAGCCTGGTTTGGTTAATGAAGCGCTAGCTGATTGGTCGCGGCTGCCCGGATCAGACTTTGACGATAACAAAGAAGTGGCTTTGGGAGCAGCCGAGTCAAAATCCACAGCGCCGCCAGCGTTAGCGTCCTTGGCGTCTCTGACATTCTGGCTCAAGCCAAGATGCTCTTGTTTTGGCCTGATAGGGGAAGAAATGAAAAGGCTCGATTACTATAATTGCTGCTTAACTGGAAAATCTAGCAATGAAAAATATTTCTACTTACTTTTCCGAAATCGAGTCGAACTGAATGTCCCTTTTTATAGGTTTGGAATCTGAAGGCTTTGCATCCTCGTACTTCTTGCCGCTGCCACTCTTCTTACCTTGATGGGCCATTGCAATATTGATTCAAATTCTTTTTAAAAAATAGGCAATTAGATCAAAGTAAACCCTGCAATATGTAGAATAATAAAAATAAAAGTTTCGAAGCTGAAATCCGAACTGGTTTCGATAATTAAACTGTAAATGAATATGAATGTGTAAACAAGTTTTACAGATTCATATTAATTTACAGCTTGAATCGGTAGAAAAAATCTATGTTGAAGGCTTTTAGTGCCTTGTTTGATGCTAAATGTTAAACAGCACACCTAAAGAGAATGATTGTGTTCGCATATAAAATGATAAAATACTTGGAACTTATAGGCTTCAAACAATTTCAAACAAAAAATAATGAGATGTGTACGAGCGTACAGCCGCGAAACGAGAAATTTTACTCGGATTTTCCGAGTGAAGCCCACGCTCCGGCTGAGGCTCTACGTTTACTAAGCCTAGCCTAGAAAGAGCGCACGGCCGCGGGGCTTCAGTGTACAATACATTCAAACCCTCTCCTACAGTGAGTGTACATTGAATCTCTTACCCACCCCATCCCCCCAAGCGGCAGTTCTTGGAAAAACCATGTCAGAACCGGCTGCAATCTGCAAGAGTTCACGTGGCATGGGATGCCCTTACCAATGGGAATTGACAATTGAGGCCCGAGGGCAAGGCCCTACCATTGTCCATAATCCGTTTCCCTTGGAAATTCTAAGAATTCTTTGAATACACTAAAGCAAACAATTCTGAGGCAAATGAAGGTCAATGAGGGAATATCTCTATTATCTCCATGGCAGCCTACAGGCCTAGACTACAATACAGCATCATAAGAATATGGAAATAGATGCAAATTGCAAATTGCAATTTGTCGCCGGTTTTAACTTCCAGTTTTTTTAGCTTTTCTAGACTTTCGAATTCCAAGTAAAGCAAGCCATGCGTTTCGTTTAAGGTGCACTCAAGGACTACTCAAGTTAAGTTTTATTTTTTTCAGCACAAAGATTTTTGTGCTTTTGCTTTTGATAGCAAGCAGACCCAATGTTCATCTTTTGATGTCTTGCCTTTCTTATAGTTTTATTGATATTAATTAAGCTTTTTCATTAGAATTATTTTAGAAAATTATAATTATATTCTATAACGTTAATTTTATATCATTCTTAGCTAACTGTGTAATAAAACTTGTAAGTTGTAACAGAATGATAAAAAGATTTATAAAACCAACGAGTTGAGCTCTGCAATTTTTAAGATTTTTAGACACAGGACATGTACGTAAGAAAAAGAAAGCAATAACATTTTATGTGCTGAAAAATGAAGACCTCCATTCTCTATAATGTATTTTTTCGGTGAAACCTGCCTTCTAAAATTTTCCTAGAAATGTAGAGTAGTCCTTGGGTGCACTCACAGGTTCATAAAGCTACCGTTCAATGAAGCCAGAGTCTATTTCGTCATTTTCACATGCAGCTTGTGAAAGCAATTTCTGTTGATGTTGCAACACGCAGCTTTTTTCTTCTCTAGATTAGTTTCAACTGAACTGACAAATCTGCATGAGTCACACGCTGAATTTATTCTATATATTTTTATACTACTTAAAGTAGATGCAAAAAATGCAAGACCTATAATTAATTTGCCATATTTAGCTAGTACTGGTACTACCCTGTTAATAAATTTTCATCATACGCCTAGTTCATAAATAAAATTTGAAAACGAAATAAATGACGAATGAGAAAAAAGAATATTGATTTTTCATCATTGTTACTAAGGTTTTATTCGAAACCGAAAACTGCAAAGTTAATAAAAAGCAACTAGCTGATGGCTGAGAAATGCTGACCAATTATTATAGAATAAACTAATAAATTGAAATGATATAAACGCATGTTAATATACTTATAAGGGCAGCGGGCATACTGTACTAGGAATCAAATTTATCAAGGGATGCAATCAATGTCATACGTACAGTATTAAAAATCACACAAGAAAGCAATCGGATTCAAGGGCAAGGCCCACTTCATTTACTTTTTATATTAGGAAAATTCGGAATACAGTGGGTACGTACATACTCTGGGGAGCACAGATGAAGGAGAAGCTGCAATTTGAATGAAGGAGGCGCGCGCTTTCATTGGGTCCTCCTTACTTTCCACTTCAACCTTGCTTTCACTCCCTACACCCTACAAATAATATCCATACAATCTCATAAGAGCCTTAGTACAAATATCGCTAAATTTACTACTAATTGTTCTACAATATTCCTATGAATATACCTACAATATTCACACTGATCTCCCTACAATATCCCTATAATATCCCTACGAATCTCCTTACGATATCCCTACGAATCTCCCTACGATATCCCTACAATATTCTACGGACCTCCCTACAATATCTCTATAACATCCCTACACTATCCCTACAAATCTTCCTAAAAATATTCGTTGCAATTTTCAATGAGCAGGTACAATAATGATCAGTTATGACTCAGCACACATGACCAAAGCCAGCTACTGCTGAGGCATATGCTTGGGCCGGACCTCCTGGTCGCTAGTGTACCGAATAAACACGCTGTCTTCAACCCGCTGCTGGCCAGTCGCGCTCTCCTCGCCCTGCTCAAACATATAGGAGGCCGCCACAGCCAGCATGCTGCCGTCGTCAGCGAATGCCAACGCCGAAATTGATGTTGGAAATTTGTGCAGCTGCATCAGCCGCTTCCGATTGAAGCCGTCCCAGATGTTAACCATGCAGTCGCTGCCGCCGGTCGCGAACGTGTTAAACTGACGGTGAAAAGCCACAGCGTTCACCGGATGGATTTCCTCCGCGTCCTGGGTCTTCACCCGGTGGCACTTAAAGGCGTACTTTTTCGCTTGAACTTCCGGATTGGTGTCGAAGAATTCTACGGCCACTCGGCCCTCGATTGAGGACAGGACGTAGCCCTGCAAGGCCAGGCGATTAGGTCATGAACTGCAAGTTCCAAACTGCCTACTTCCAGTACTATGATGATATAATCACTAACTTACTCGACCTTTGCTGAACTAAACTACAAGTTCAGCATAATTACTCAGCTTACACTTCCCTGCATATCTCTGCACCCTTGTTCCTAAATCTTCCTTATTCCTCTCCCTACAAGCTCCTACACCCTGTCCCTTCACTCAACTCCCTACACCCTGTCCCTTCACTTAGCTCCCTACATCCTGTCCCTTGACTCAGCTCCCTGCACCCTGTCCCTTCACCCAGCTCCCTGCACCCTGTCCCTTCACCCAGCTCCCTGCACCCTGTCATTTCACCCAGCTCCCTGCACCCTGTCCCTTCACCCAGCTCCCTGCACCCTGTCCCTTCACCCAGCTCCCTGCACACTGTCCCTTCACCCAGCTCCCTGCACCATGTCCCTTCACCCAGCTCCCTGCACCATGTCCCTTCACCCAGCTCCCTGCACCATGTCCCTTCACCCAGCTCCCTGCACCCTGTCCCTTCACCCAGCTCCCTGCACCCTGTCCCTTCACCCAGCTCCCTGCACCCTGTCCCTTCACCCAGCTCCCTGCACCCTGTCCCTTCACCCAGCTCCCTGCACACTGTCCCTTCACCCAGCTCCCTGCACCATGTCCCTTCACCCAGCTCCCTGCACCATGTCCCTTCACCCAGCTCCCTGCACCATGTCCCTTCACCCAGCTCCCTGCACCATGTGCCTTCACCCAGCTCCCCAGCCAGATTTCCCCAAAAGTCCCCTCCCCAGCACTTGCCTGTTTATTTGGAAAGCAGCGTAAGCAGCGGGTCTGATATTTCAAGCTGGACTCTCTGGTCTGCTGCGGCTGAGTCATCTGTCTCAAATCCCAGACAAGAACGTGCCGGCCAGCCGTACCAACAACCAGATGGTGCCCGGCAGTATCCAGGGTGTAAACCTTGTCCGGCTGCTGGTGCATGGAGCTGAATGCGGGCGCCCTGGTGTCCCAAAGCTTTACGGAGCTGTCCCACGAGCCCGTCACCAGCTGATTCGTGTCCGCGGAGAAGTGAACGCATCTGATTGGTCGGTCGTGATAGCCGACTACGATATCTGCGGGGCGATCGGAGAGTGCGGTTTTGAAGGCCGATTTTTGGGGCGATTCGATGGCGAATTTATTAACAATTTTATTAGGTGATATAATACCTATTCTAACGGGTGATATAATGCTGATTCTAATGGGTTACATAATGTCTATTCTAATGGGTGATATAAAATTTAAAGCGACAGGAGCTCACAACGTCACCAACCTTTGCCGGCGGTCCAGTCGTAGCCCAGCAGAACGCAGTCCAAGCCGCCACTGAAGGACCTGGCAGCCTCCTGAGAGGATGAATTTATAATAATTTATATAATAACTATAAAAATTAACAAGCATAAGGGACAACCGACTTTCAGGCTACTAGCTTGTACACCTGCAGGCTACTACCTTTTACGCCTTCAGGCTAGTACCTTGTACACCCTCAGGCTAGTACCTTGTACGCTTTCGAGCTAGTACCTTTTACGCCTTCAGGCTACTACCTTGTACACCTTCAGGCTAGTACCCTGTACGCCTTCGGCTACTACTTTATAGAACTTCAGACTACTACTATACACTTCAGGCTATTACCTTGTACGCCTTCAGGCTATTACCTTGTACACCTTCAGGCTAGTACCTTGTACGCCTTCAGGCTAGTACCTCGTACACATTTAGGCTACAACCCTAGTGAACTTTAGGCCTTCAGCTTTGGAGCTTCAGGTTACGAACTCCCCTTCAGGCTACTACCTTATACACCATCAGGCTTTTAGCTCATTAACATTCAAGCTTCTAAACTTCAGACTAAAAACTCGTTCAGCTTCAGGCACTCATCCGTAAACATTTCCCTAACCCAAGCCAACCCTCAGAGCTCCGCTTGTACCACAAGAATCTCACAGAGAAGTCGCAGTCCAACACAGGCTGCTGATGATAGTAGGTGGACCGCAGTGAATTCTTATTCACATCGTACAGCCGCACGGAGCCGTCCCAGCTGGACACCAGCAGGTGCTGGCAAGAGTTCGGCTGGAATTTCACCGCGCTGATGCCGTCTTCCGGCGGCTCCTTCAGGCGCACCTCAGTTTGCAATCCACCGTCACCCGATGACATTGCGGTTGCTGAAGTTGCAGCCGGGTAGAGCGGGGTAAGGGCGATTCAAGATGGAGATTAGAGGCGAATCTAGATGGAGATTAGAGGCGAATCTCGATGGAGATTAGAGGAGATTCTAGATGGAGATTAGAGGCGAATCTGATAGAATCTAGATGGTGATTAGAGGCGAATTTAGATAGAGATTAGAGGAGATTCTAGATGGTGATTAGAGGCGAATCTAGATGGAGATTAGAGGCGAATCTAGATAGAGATTAGAGGCGAATATAGATGGAGATTAGAGGCGAATCTAGATGGAGATTAGAGGCGACTCTAGATGGTGATTAGAGGCGAATCTAGATGGAGATTAGAGGCGACTCTAGATGGAGATTAGAGGCGAATCTAGATGGAGTTTAGAGGCGATTCAAGATGGAGATAAGAGGCGGATATAGATGGAGATTAGAAGCGAATCTAGATGGAGATTAGAGGCGACTCTAGATGGAGATTATAGGCGAATCTAGATGGAGATTATAGGCGAATCTAGATGGAGATTAGAGACGAATCTAGATGGAGATTATAGGCGAATCTAGATGGAGATTAGAGGCGAATCTACATGTAAATGGAAATTATAGGCGAATCTAGATGGAGATTAGAGGCGAATCTAGATGGAGTTTAGAGGCGATTCAAGATGGAGATAAGAGGCGAATATAGATGGAGTTTAGAGGCGATTCAAGATGGAGATTAGAGGCGAATCTAGATGGAGATTATAGGCGAATCTAGATGGAGATTATAGGCGAATCTAGATGGAGATTAGAGACGAATCTAGATGGAGATTATAGGCGAATCTAGATGGAGATTAGAGGCGAATCTACATGTAAATGGAAATTATAGGCGAATCTAGATGGAGATTAGAGGCGAATCTATATGGAGATTGGGGGAGATTAGAGTATTTGAGGAGATTAATGTTTGATTGGGAATTTGGAGCAATTCTAGATAGAAAATGTTAACTATTTTTTCGTTAATTAAAGTAACAAAATAATTAATATTAAATATGATATTAAGTTGAAAACGCGATAATCTCAATTATCAAGACAGTAACACATTTAACATTCCTACTAAATACAAAATAATTATCTGCAAACCAATAGATAGAATTAAATAAATTTTGAAAAGCAATTTTTCAATGACCTTGATTAAAGGTTGTGCAGTGTAAGTACAACGGAGCACTTTGTATCTTAAATAGAAAGTGAATTATGTTTAATAAATTGCAACAGAAAAAAAAAACAGAATGAAAAAGTTCGGACTGAATGCGTTAGTAAAAAAATAGGATTAAGTAGTAATACTTTAGCCTTTAATTATGGTGTTTAATAGTTGGTTTTACAACACAACAGCATTTGCATGCCGATGGGTGACACTGGAAGTTTACAGGACAAACAGGACATATTAAGTAGGTTGAATTGTGCGGTCATTATGCAATACACTGTCTATGCGAGTAAAAGTGCAAACATCCCTAGCACAGATGAGGAATGCGATAATAGAAAATTAAATAATAAGCGGAATCTCTATCACAAAGAAACAATGTCTAATTCCATTGTAAATACCATTTTTCTAGATTGAAGAAAATAAATAACTCCTAGAATAGGCTAGGTAGGAGAGGTCATGAAACAAGCCAAGTTTAACAAAACAATGTGATGATCTGCGATGCAATATAAGACAAGTAAATTGTAGGGCATTGGGGAACAGAAAATGATGCAGATCGGGGACATGGGCATTGAGTTCGATTTTGCGTTTTGCATGTAGTACATTAAATTGCAGGGACCTATAGAGGTAGATGGAGATAGAGAGTGTAGAAGATAGAGAGAGGTAGAGGGAGATAGAGGGTAGAGAGGGGTGGATGGAGATAGAGGGGTTACAGGGAGATAGAGAGGGCAGAGAGGGGTAGATGGAGATAGAGAGGGTAGAAGAAGATAATGAAAGGTAGAGGGAGATAGAGGGGTAGATGGAGATAGAGGGGGTAGAGGGAGATAGAGAGGGTAGAGAGGAGTAGATGGAGATAGAGAGGGGTAGAGGGAGATAGAGGGTAGAGAGGGGTAGATGGAGATAGAGGGGGTAGAGGGAGATAGAGAGGGGTAGATGGAGAGAGAGGGGTAGATGGAGAGAGAGGGGTAGATGGAGAGAGAGGGGTAGATGGAGAGAGAGGGGTAGATGGAGATAGAGAGGGGTAGAGGGAGATAGAGAGGGTAGAGAGGGGTAGATGGAGATAGAGAGGGGTAGAGGGAGATAGAGAGGGTAGAGAGGGGTAGATGGAGATAGAGGGGGTAGAGGGAGATAGAGAGGGGTAGATGGAGAGAGAGGGGTAGATGGAGAGAGAGGGGTAGATGGAGAGAGAGGGGTAGATGGAGAGAGAGGGGTAGATGGAGATAGAGGGGTAGATGGAGATAGAGGGATTAGAGGGGGTAGAGAGGGGTAGATGGAGATAGAGAGGGGTAGAGGGAGATAGAGAGGGTAGAGAGGGGTAGATGGAGATAGAGAGGGTAGAAGAAGATAGAGAAAGGTAGAGGGAGATAGAGGGGTACTCGTAGATGGAGATAGAGAGGGTAGAGGGAGATAGAGAGGGGTAGGGAAAGTTAGTGGGAAGCAGTGGGCAGACACTGCATAATCAGCCACAGGGTTCCGCCTGCGATCAAATTCGAATCATAAAAACGGAGATGCAATTCGAACCAGCAGGCGGCTGCTACATGCAAAAAATCAATGAGACAAATAAATAAACAAATCTAGCGAAGCGTACATGCAAACGATTTATTAGTAGAAAATGAAATCGCGATAAACGATACAAATAATAAATTAATAATTAATAATACTCGAGAGTTGTGTGACAAAAAAGTGACTTGGTAATTAAAAAGTGTGGTGTACAATAAGAGGCGAAAAAAATAGTGTTACACAGATTGGCTTCGACTAGACTATTTGTAAGGGTCAACAATAAATCAATCAGAGAGAGAGTTCAAAATGCCATTTAATCAATCAAAGTTGAGTAATTAAGTATCGAAAATACTCGTAGAAATAAAATATTATGACTGGAGCAACTATCTGTTCCCCTTATATCAATAAACATTAACAATAGATAACATAATGAAATAATCACATTGGAGTAATACGCTACTGTTAGTAGGAATAAGCGCATGAAATATGCGAATCGGGTCAATTATGTTTGCCTCACTGCTCCTTCGCGTGGCCATTGATGGAACCGGGGCTTAGATCCTTAGCCTCGGCATCGGCGGTCTGGCTCTCGGCGACAACCGAACTTCGACAGTCGATGGACCAAACAATGCTACGATAAACGCTAGTCAAGCACTTTCCAAATATGGTCACCAGCAGGGTCTGGTGGAACACCGCCCATTGGCGATAGTGCAGGCCGCGGAACGGGTCCGAAATTGCTGGGCACATGATGTTGTCCAGATTCACCAGAGTCATCTGCGGAATTGCAGGCCATAACCATCTATGCATGACCGCATCATATCCGTCATAATCATCTATCTTTGAATGATCGATTCGGGTCATAAACCGCATCAAAATGGGTCATAGTCCTCCATTCCCTAACTGCATCAAAATGGGTCATAGCAATTCATTCTGAAAAGACCATATTGGTCATAATCCCTGTTCTGCCATAAAAAATCGGTCATAAACCCCAGTAGCCACAAAAACGGTAATAACCCCAATAGCCATAAACAAATCGGTCATAGGCCTAACCCCCAGTAGCCATAAACAAATCGGTCATAACCCCCAGTAGCCACAAAAACGGTCATAACCCCTAATAGCCATAAACAAATCAGTCATAACCCCCAGTAGCCATAAACAAATCGGTCATAACCCCCAGTAGCCATAAACAAATCGATCATAACCCCCAGTAGCCATAAATAAATCGGTCATAACCCCAGTAGCCATAAACAAATCAGTCATAACCCCCAGTAGCCACAAAAACGGTCATAACCCCTAATAGCCATAAACAAATCAGTCATAACCCCCAGTAGCCATAAACAAATCGATCATAACCCCCAGTAGCCACAAAATCGGTCATAACCCCCAGTAGCCATAAACAAATCGTTCATAACCTTCCATTTTCTCTATAATTTTTCAGTTAATAAGGCGCATGAGCACAATATGGTAGCAGAGTTTAAAATCCAGGCTATGACTTAGTCGAGCCTCGCAGCAGGGCGTATGGCGCCACATTCAATGATAAGCAAAAGTCAAAAGTCAGGCGTTCACGCAGAGTCCACACACTGGCTTATCAAGAGGCGCCGGTAGTTGCAGATCAAAGTATATATAATTATAGATAAGTATATTAACGTAAAAGTGAATATAAAAGTATTACACTAACAAAGTACACTCGATATGCCCCACTGCAGTAAGGGAGAGCGAAGTCGCACTGCACTGCTAGCAGTTTTATTCCAACTTTTATATCATCTTGAACACCTAGCAATTAGAACTTGCAATCAGATTTGAAAGAAGTCGCAACCAGAATTATGAAACTGGCAAATCAGAATTCAGATAATAATAATAATTGATTACACCTGACAGATGTGCAACCGACAGCTCAGCCGCAGCTATTGAGCGGCGCATCTGAAGACTGCGTACGGCTGTTCAGTAAAGGGACTGGGGGAGTCGCCACACACACCCTCTCAATTACCCCAGCTAACGCTGGCACCCATTTTACAGCTGGGTGAACTGAAGCGATGCAGAGTGTCTTGCTCAAGGACAAGGACCTTTCAGTCGTGAGTTTGACGCACTAACCACTAGGCTAGGGGGGGCCGTAGCCCAGCGGTAGCGCAGCTGCTCTGATGTGCCGCGACCCAGGCTCGATTCTAAGTGCAGTCGCATTAATTTGGGGCTGAATTGGAATCTCGGCTTGGCTCGCTTGTGCAATTAACGGCCTCGAGAGCCAACCCCCCAAGGCGCAGTGAAGTGTACATGCCTAACAATTGATAAAGTTAGGGCCGCTGTACACTCCTGTGTGAGTGTGTGCCTGCGTACGTATCCACGCGCTTGTATGCCTGCTCAGGGGAGTCGGCGGAATGGGCAGTAATGCCTCTCGCCGGTTGTGTGCCTATGTCGCCTAAAGTGCGCCAGGGTGCACACAACCCCCCTGCCTCTAATAAAAAAAACCACTAGGCTACAACCCCGTATAGAGATAATCAAATAAAAAACAAGAGCAACTCACGCATGAGATCGGTTGCAGCACTACAAAATGATAGATGCTCTGCACCGCCTGGGCCAGTATAACCCAGGAGAAGTCCAGCATCGGCTCCGTAGTGAATACGCCTGCAATAATTAACGGTTTAAGAGAGCATTGCGCTGCCAATCTACATATATAATCAGTTCACTCTAATAAGTGCCATTAAGTAAGCAGTCTGTCATATAATAGTATTAAAGGGTTGCAGTTATCACTGGCACTGCTAGTAACAGGACACGGATGGATACTCCACCACCCAGACAGCTCCCAGCAATGGACAAGTTCTAATTATTTTAAAATAGCACGAGACATGCAACAGTGACAGCAGCAGTGCAAAACAAGTAGAGTATAGGAATGCTTCCGCCCCATCCCCCCTCGTTCCAGAAGAGCAAGTTCGGAAGGCTTAGAGTTACAGAGGGAGAGATAGGAAAGAGCTCAGGAAATGTGAGAAGTTAGTCCCTAAACATTTTTGTGTACAGAAAATCCAATATACTAATTTTTTTCTCTATTAACGGGATTGCCGCCCATGTCCTCTATGCTGCCAAGGGAATTTCCTCCCTGACAGGTCTGTCTGGCTGCACCCAAACCCAGAAACATAAAAATTTCGCAAGTTGCCCTAAAATTTTGTTCTCTACATTTAAGTCCAGCTGGCCGGATGTGTTTACCCGCTAGCCGGATGTGTTTGCCAGCTAGCCGGATGTGTTTGCCAGCTAGCCGGATGTGTTTGCCAGCTAGCCAGATGTGTTTGCCAGCTAGCCAGATGTGTTTGCCAGCTAGCCAGATGTGTTTGCCAGCTAGCCAGATGTGTTTGCCAGCTAGCCAGATGTGTTTGCCAGCTAGCCAGATGTGTTTGCCAGCTAGCCAGATGTGTTTTCCAGCTAGCCGGATGTGTTTGCCAGCTAGCCAGATGTGTTTGCCAGCTAGCCGGATGTGTTTGCTAGCCAGCCGGATGTGTTTGCCAGCTAGCCAGATGTGTTTGCCAGCTAGCCAGATGTGTTTGCCAGCTAGCCGGATGTGTTTGCCAGCTAGCCGGATGTGTTTGCCAGCTAGCCGGATGTGTTTGCCAGCTAGCCGGATGTGTTTGCCAGCTAGCCAGATGTGTTTGCCAGCTAGCCGGATGTTTGGATGGATACTAGCTTGATTGTTCCGTATAGTGATTAAAATGAACTTTCAAACAATTTCGGCACCCGGAAGCCACTGAAGATGAGGAGATTCGAAGGGAAATCTGTACCGGATAAGATGTCATTTTGGATGGAAGCAGAACATGCCGCTAGTACTGTTGCTGTTAATTGTACAAAAAGTACAAATGGTAATGGCTGCTCCAGAGCTTCACATAACCGCATAGTACGAGTGTAGTATGAATAATTGAGACATGACTTAATTGCTCTAATTTTATATATACGAGCACACATATAATACTCGTATAAACTCACCGTCCTTAAAACCGCGCCTGATTAGAAACAGAGGCAGCGCCAAGATGAGCACGTGCTGAGCATAGTAAACAAATACTTCGCCATTTAACTGAAAATATGCGCGGGTAAATTATTATTTCAATTACATTATGACTTCAGTATTCATTTGCAATAGATTGAAAATCTTTAAATTAGGGATCTCAGTAGGTGGGAGTCAATGCTGGGGATCTGAGAGTGTTGGGAGTCAATGCTGGGGATCTGAGAGTGTTGGGAGTCAATGCTGGGGATCTGAGAGGGTTGGGAGTCAATACTGGGATCTGAGAGTTGGGAGTCAATGCTGGGGATCTGAGAGGGTTGGGAGTCAATGCTTGGGATTTGAGAGGGTTGGGAGTCAATGCTGGGGATCTCAGAGTATTGGGAGTCAATACTGGGATCTGAGAGTTGGGAGTCAATTACTCACCATTCTAGTGTTAACAACAGGCAGCAACAGAGCGAGCAGAGGCCCATTCAGCAGGTGAATCATCAAACGGAATAAGCCAGTGGTGCACCGACAAGGTGGCATGAGGAGCAGCACAATCTAAAGTGGTGCGAGACAAAAGGTGAAATAATGAAAAACTTTGACTCAATTTGAAAATAAGAACATGACTATACCCACCTGTATGATAGTGATGACATGGCAAGGATTCAGCAGCCAAATAATGCTATTAGTGGACAACTTGAAGCCAATTTCTATGCCAAACACCAGGGCATGCAGAATCCCTAATATCTTTAAATCAATCTGACTTGGCTGTTGCTGTGCTGTTGCCATGGAAACTGGTGGCAGATGAATAAATTTCCAGGCTAAGCTAAGCTGAAAAGCAGCCAAAGCTAAACAAGGAATGGTCTCAGCTATCTTTTGCTGCAAACTCAGGTATTGATGGCATTCAATGCCACCAGCTCCATCAACACTGAAGTTGATTCCAGAGTAGGTCCATCCAAAGAAACTGTGCATAGTTTGATCAGACCAAATTTAGCTGCTTGTCTGCAGACCTGGGATGGCTAGGAAGTAGCTGATAGAATTTATATTTTTTAAATAATAATTTTTATCTGGGGTAAATATTGATGAATAGATGACTGCAATAAAGTTTAATATAGCTGAAAATGTGACATTTGTGTTACTTAATTAGTTAAATTAGCTATGTAAATTTTATGAATAAAATATTATAAAATTTTTTGACTAATTTAACATATCCATTTTTAATACACCAACCTTTTTGTTCAATTATAAAACTAACATTGCATTTTGACATGCTTGCAAATCTTGATACTTTGGTATTTTAAAAGTCCAAAGTCAAAATGCCTAAAAACAAACTCAAAATACCTATTTTCCAATTTAATTTACCAAGATATTTTAAGTAAAAACCTAGTGTACTAATGTATTAAGGTTGCATTGGGCTTGTTTCTTGTAGCATATAAGTATACTCTTATAGTATATTCTTAGAGTATTTAGAGATACATTAGCCAATATTATTCCAAGACTCAAACCTAATATTATATTGCTAATGCTACCTAGGAAATATTAAGCATGACCATTGTTCAGCAATAAGATATTAGATAATACATATATGCATAACCAAAATGATTTACACCATCTATAAAACTTTTTTGACCAGAAATACAATTTAAGTATATAAAAGAAATCTAAGAAAATTAATGTTTTAGGTAAAGAATAAGAATAACTATGATTACATTATTAAGGCTAAATGTCTCATCTATTTTTGGTAGGAATTCTGCAATTTTCCTTGGTAAGGTAAAGCTAGGGCCTCTTGCCAATTGACCAGATTGGCTTGTTTGGCATTCTGTTGTGTATATATAAGATATTATGTTATATAGTTAATTAATTGTCTAAAGGTATTGTTATAATGATGGCAAGTTCAAACATAATAAAGTTTATATATAGCTTGTATATAATAAGATATATTAGAAATCTCTTAGTTTCTTATATTAAATTATTTTGATGCTAAAATTTAAATAAACAAACAAAATAGTTTACTAAGTATTACTAATCTTCAATATAAAAATAATTAAATATTTTACTAAAGGTAAAGTTTACTATAAAAGATTATGGATTACTATAAGTAGGCCCATAAAGTTTATGTATAAAGTTTACAAGCTAAAATACACCCTTGGCTTATTCCTTTTAGTCTCTAATGCCAATTCTATCCAAATAAATACTTTGGAAACTACATATAGTCTTGACTAGGTGATCCATTATCATTACTATATTATTAGGCCTTTCTATATAATATTACTTTTAGTTTTAAGATCTCCATAGTTTAAAGACTTATATATATTATCTATTTTAAGTATCCTTTAGTAGGGGGCCTAAGCTAGTTCATTTGCTTACAAATTAGTGTCAAAATAATGTAATACAGGAAACTAGGAAACTGCCAACATAATTAATAATAGATTTAATAAATAATAAATATAAATACTATGAGACAATTAGCAATTTAATAGCTAGGCCTATTACTTAATTATTAATATAGTTAAAGAGTTTAGCTGAATTGACTTAGAACCTTGGCTTAGGCCTATTAAGATGGGCCTATTTATAGAAGCATAGTAGGCCCTATTTATAGATTTATTTTATATTAGGCCTACAATATTACCCCTTTCAAGGCTTCAAGCAGCTTTGATTGAGTCTTATATTTTTTAAACATAAATAGTTGCAACTTAAGTTGCCAAATTAGTTTTGCCACACCTTGGCACATAAGTGAACCTAAAAAAACAAATTTAGGTTGAAAATAGAATGCTAGAATCTAGTCCAACTATTATTAGCTAGGCCTACAATTTTATAAAGGGCAGTGCTTATTCCCACGGTACCGTAGAAATAATTTCTGTCCTATTCCAGCGGTACCATGGGGATAAGCACTGCCTTTATAAAGAACTGATACAACCATGATAAATATGAACAAGCCTAACTAAGCCTTCCACTTTTGCACAAAGGTATTCTTTCATTCTGAATCTTTCATTCACTGATTCAGAATCCAACTCATTTTCCCGTTGGATAAGCTTGATTGAGTGAAATCAGATTAAACGAAGCGATGCGCAGGAGAAAAAATGAATATGAAGAATACAAACTTACTTGATTTGCTTTATTTTTTAACAAGATTAAACAACAATTCGCCCTAATCATTATCTTCAAAAGCACACGAATCATTTTACCTTAAATTTTTTTACCTTGCTATACCTATAACTGATATTGTGGTCACTAGCCCAAGCAGCGTACGCAAGTTTAAACAAGTCTCGGATTTTTTTACGTTTAAATGATTTTTCTATTCATAAAGCCATGGATAAACAAAAAATGTTCTTTTAACAGTATAAAATTTGTATATAAAGTTTTGTCATCGCTAAGCATTGCGTCTGCTACACCATTAGGTTTGGTCCATTTTTGACTCTTAGCTTACATGGGTTCCGGCTTTCGTGAAAACTGAAATTCATGAGCATTCATTTTTTGAAGAATGTATTTTCTGAGAAATATTAAACTGTCAAATTTTAGAACTTAAACAAGAATTGCGAGCTCTAGAGCGTTATGGACATTTATTCACTCATTCATTCAATAAAACATACAAACCTTAAGAGATTTAGTATATTTAGATTTTAGTATGGTAAATGAATCACACTGGCTTAAAAGCATACTTGGACTGACTGTATTAGCTGACCATTTATAGCTGATATTAGCATTTAGCTAATATTTTTAGTATATTAGATAGCAAATTAGCTGATATCCATTCCCTATCCCAAAAATCTGCTTTAATGTCTATATGGCTATACCTAACCTAATCTAATGACTGTTGACTATATAATTAATGTAATATTTATTGTAAGAAGATTAATTGTAAGATACCTCATAAATAATCTTCCTTCACAAATCACAACCAACACGAAAACTTAGACAACACCCCATGTGTACCATGTTGTTGCTACCCATCTTATATCAATTGAATCTATTATTGCACCAGACTCCTTAAAACTATATCTTCTTTTTGTATTTTCTTGCCTGTTTTCATTTACAAATGCCAGTGCAATTGCTACTGCATTACATATATATTCGTATAGGCCTACTGTAAATACTTTAATTGCAAAAATTAATGCTTATCTAAAAATTTTTTTAAATGCCCTCTTTTCATTTGTTTCTTCTTTTAAAAATATCCTTTAGTTTTTAATGCCTAATACAAGTAATATTGTTAACTATTTATGCATCTAGATATTTGATATTAACTGAATACATAGAAACTTTTTTTTAATTATCTACTAGAAGAATTGTTCTCTTTCAATGATCAAGTTCATATAATACCTGTTTTTCAATTCCTTGTTTAAATACTTTTCATTTTGTTAGCTGTTAAACTTAAATTTTGTTCAAAGATTTGTAAAAAATCTTTAGCCACTCTTTTAAGGTTTCAAGGTTAACAGGGGATTTTTTAGATTTTAAGGCTTTTTGGGGCATCTAAGACTAAGGCATCACTGAGATGTCAAGGAGGGGAGGTTGGTATGTTAAGGCTCGTGGGGGGATTGCTGAGATGTCAGGCTTATAAAGAATTGCTGGGGTTATCGCAAAGAGATGCTATATGTAGTTTATTTAAATTTTTGTACTGCATTTTTGGCTCCCCAATGAGGGCACTGCTTGCTAGTTTACTAATTTTAAATCCAACTAAGTATCCGTTAGTACCATAAATACCTATTTTACCATAGTTGGTATAATATCTAATAGGCTATGGCCATAATTATAGTAAAAGACAAGTGAAGTTTGTGTGCTTAGTTGTAGCTAGCTTACTTAGCTTAGCTGAAGAGGACATCAATGTATCTAGATATAAGATATAGCACAGGCATTGCCACCCATTCTATTAACCCTTGGCAATAACTAGAGATCTAGTTTGCAACACAACCTTTTCTAGAGTGTCTAGGAATTGGATAGTAGCTCACCCAGTAGCCTAAAAAACTTTGTAAAGATCACGTTTGTCCAGGGTAAGCAAGTAAGGCAGGTAGATAAAGTGATTGGCATTCTTAAATCTTTAATAACAATTTATTAAAATACGAGTTTATTCTCAAAGTCCTACTATAAGTAGTAGACTGAAGTTAGAAAATCGTGTCACTTCCAGGAGGGGCCAGACACCAGCGGCTGGCTGCCAGAGCAGGTCAACGAGCTCGAGCTGCTCAAGCAGCGAAAGCGAACCCTGGAAATTGAGCTGACCGAATTGCGCACCGAGCTGGAGTCGCTTGATCGCGAAATTCGCGAGATGGACATCGGCGGTGGTGGCGGCGGTGGCGAAGCTTTTGAAGCGACAAGTCAGCGGGATAAGGTGCGTCTGGCTGTTTGCCAAGTGATCAACTTTTTTACTGTTATTTCGATTATAAATATAAATACGAAATATGGCCTGAAAATCTAGGATTCTAGAAAAAAATTGTCATTTTGATTGCCAGTCTGCTAGCTTAACTAACCAGGCTGCCATTTTGCTTGTCAAAATGCCATTTTGCTTGTCAAAATGCCATTTTGCTTGTCAAAATGCCATTTTGCTTGTCAAAATGCCATTTTGCTTGTGAAAAATCCATTTTGCTTGTCGGAAAGCCATTTTGATTGTTAGACTGCCATTTTTACCGCAGACTGCCATTTTGACTGTCAGACTGCCATTTTTACTGTCATACTGCCATTTTGACTTTCAGACTGCCATTTTTACTGTCAGATTGGAATTTTGACTGTCAGACTGCCATATTTACTGTCAGACTGCCATATTTACTGTCAGACTGCCATTTTGACTGTCAGACTGCCATTTTTACTGTCAGACTGCTATTTTCACTGTCAGACTGCCATTTTTACTGTCAGATTGCCATTTGGACTGTCAGACTGCCATTTTGACTGTCAGACTGCCATTTTGACTGTCAGACTGCCATTTTTACTGTCAGACTGCCATTTTTACTGTCAGACTGGCATATTGTTTGTCAGATTGACTGTCAGACTGGCATTATTGCCAGCTTATTGCCATTTCTATACCACTCCACCAACTCAACAATTCAGGCCCTGCTCACAGGCCGCAACAAGTTCAATTTGAAGCCGGCCACAGGCATCGCCTACCTGGTTGAGCAGGGCCTGCTTGAGAACACTCCAGCCGCCGTGGCCAGCTTTCTATTTCAGTCCACCAATCTCAGCAGGCGGGCAGTCGGGGACTACTTCGCGCACAGCAAGCCCTTCAACGTGCAGACCCTGGAAGCCTTCGCCGGCCTGTTTAACTTTGCCGGCAAAAAGTTGATGCAGGCGTTGAGAGAATTTTTGGGCACCTTTGCCCTGGCCGGGGAGAGCCAGGTGAGTGCGGGCCTGGCTGCATCTAAATATTGTCTCTGAGTATCTCACTCGCTGGCATCTTACACTATCTTAATTTGACTCTTGATTCTCAAGTCTGACTCGTGAGCATCAGGTACATCAGGCTCTTGACTCATCTAGATCTGACTCGTGAGCATCAGGTACATCAGGCTCTTGACTCATCTAGATCTGACTCGTGAGCATCACGTAAATCAGGCTCTTGACTCATCTAGATCTGACTCGTGAGCATCAGGTACATCAGGCTCTTGACTCATCTAGATCTGACTCGTGAGCCTCAGGTACATCAGGCTCTTGACTCATCTAAATCTGACTCGTGAGCCTCAGGTACATCAGGCTCTTGACTCATCTAAATCTGACTCGTGAGCCTCAGGTACATCAGGCTCTTGACTCATCTAAATCTGACTCATGTGCCTCAGGTACATCAGGCTCTTGACTCATCTAGATCTGACTCGTGAGCATCAGGTACATCAGGCTCTTGACTCATCTAAATCTGACTCGTGAGCATCAGGTACATCAGGCTCTAATTGACTCATCTAGATCTGACTCATCTGGTACATCAGGCTCTTGACTCATCTAGATCTGACTCGTGTGCATCAGGTACATCAGGCTCTAATTGACTCATCTCGATCTGACTCGTGAGCACCAGGTAAATCAGGCTCTAATTGACTCATCTAGATCTGACTCGTGAGCATCAGGTACATCAGGCTCTTGATTCATCTATATCTGACTCATGTGGTACATCAGGCTCTTGACTCATCTAAATCTGACTCGTGAGCACCAGGTACATCAGGCTCTTGACTCATCTAAATCTGACTCGTGAGCACCAGGTACATCAGGCTCTTGGCTCATCTAGATCTGACTTATGTGCCTCAGGTACATCAGGCTCTTGACTCATCTAGATCTGACTCATGTGCCTCAGGTACATCAGGATCTAATTGACTCATCTAGATCTGACTCATGTGCCTCAGGTACATCAGGATCTAATTGACTCATCTAGATCTGACTCATGAGCATCATGTACATCAGGCTCTAATTGACTCATCTAAATCTGACTCGTGAGCATCAGGTACATCAGGCTCTTGATTCATCTAGATCTGACTCATGTGGTACATCAGGCTCTTGACTCATCTAAATCTGACTCGTGAGCACCAGGTACATCAGGCTCTTGACTCATCTAAATCTGACTCGTGAGCACCAGGTACATCAGGCTCTTGACTCATCTAAATCTGACTCGTGAGCACCAGGTAAATCAGGCTCCAAATTGGCTCATCTAGATCTGACTCGTGAGCATCAGGTACATCAGGCTCTTGATTCATCTATATCTGACTCATGTGGTACATCAGGCTCTTGACTCATCTAAATCTGACTCGTGAGCACCAGGTACATCAGGCTCTTGACTCATCTAAATCTGACTCGTGAGCACCAGGTACATCAGGCTCTTGACTCATCTAAATCTGACTCGTGAGCACCAGGTAAATCAGGCTCTAATTGGCTCATCTAGATCTGACTCGTGAGCATCAGGTACATCAGGCTCTTGGCTCATCTAGATCTGACTTATGTGCCTCAGGTACATCAGGCTCTTGGCTCATCTAGATCTGACTCATGTGCCTCAGGTACATCAGGATCTAATTGACTCATCTAGATCTGACTCATGTGCCTCAGGTACATCAGGATCTAATTGACTCATCTAGATCTAACTCATGAGCATCATGTACATCAGGCTCTAATTGACTCATCTAAATCTGACTCGTGAGCATCAGGTACATCAGGCTCTTGATTCATCTAGATCTGACTCATGTGGTACATCGGGCTCTTGACTCATCTAAATCTGACTCGTGAGCACCAGGTAAATCAGGCTCTAATTGGCTCATCTAGATCTGACTCGTGAGCATCAGGTACATCAGGCTCTTGGCTCATCTAGATCTGACTTATGTGCCTCAGGTACATCAGGCTCTTGGCTCATCTAGATCTGACTTATGTGCCTCAGGTACATCAGGCTCTTGACTCATCTAGATCTGACTCATGTGCCTCAGGTACATCAGGCTCTAATTGACTCATCTAGATCTGACTCATGTGCCTCAGGTACATCAGGCTCTAATTGACTCATCTAGATCTGACTCATGTGCCTCAGGTACATCAGGCTCTAATTGACTCATCTAGATCTGACTCATGTGCCTCAGGTACATCAGGCTCTAATTGACTCATCTAGATCTGACTCATGTGCCTCAGGTACATCAGGCTCTTGGCTCATCTAGATCTGACTTATGTGCCTCAGGTACATCAGGCTCTTGGCTCATCTAGATCTGACTCATGTGCATCAGGTACATCAGGCTCTAATTGACTCATCTAGATCTGACTCGTGAGCATCAGGTACATCAGGCTCTTGGCTCATCTAGATCTGACTTATGTGCCTCAGGTACATCAGGCTCTTGGCTCATCTAGATCTGACTCATGTGCCTCAGGTACATCAGGATCTAATTGACTCATCTAGATCTGACTCATGAGCATCATGTACACCAGGCTCTAATTGACTCATCTAAATCTGACTCATGTGCCTCAGGTACATCAGGCTCTAATTGACTCATCTAGATCTGACTCATGTGCCTCATGTACATCAGGCTCTAATTGACTCATCTAGATCTGACTCATGTGCCTCATGTACATCAGGCTCTAATTGGCTCATCTAGATCTGACTCGTGAGCATCAGGTACATCAGGCTCTTGGCTCATCTAGATCTGACTTATGTGCCTCAGGTACATCAGGCTCTTGACTCATCTAGATCTGACTCATGTGCCTCAGGTACATCAGGCTCTAATTGACTCATCTAGATCTGACTCATGAGCATCAGGTACATCAGGCTCTTGGCTCATCTAGATCTGACTCATGTGCCTCATGTACATCAGGCTCTAATTGACTCATCTAGATCTGACTCATGTGCCTCATGTACATCAGGCTCTTGGCTCATCTAGATCTGACTCATGTGCCTCAGGTACATCAGGCTCTAATTGACTCATCTAAATCTGACTCATGAGCCTCAGGTACATCAGGCTCTAATTGACTCATCTAGATCTGACTCATGAGCCTCAGGTACATCAGGCTCTAATTGACTCATCTAAATCTGACTCATGAGCCTCAGGTACATCAGGCTCTAATTGACTCATCTAAATCTGACTCATGAGCCTCAGGTACATCAGGCTCTTGGCTCCCGTGTCTGAATTGTATAAATAGTGTATATCTAGAGGTAATTCTTGATGCAGACTATCAATCTATATAATTTCATTCATGTATTTATGAATGAATGCGCAATAAAATAAATTGCCATCAAACACAGACACCAATAACCAGGTGGACCTGCTCTCTGATGGTGTCGAGTCGGAATCCTTTATTTACGGTTTAATTAACGCACCTGTTCTGTCTGTTTTCTACTAGTTGGTTAAATTATTTATTTATAAAACAATTTTGAAAAATATTTTTGCTGTTAATTTGCATCTGATGTCTAGTTTTTACTCACAGAAGGTCATGTTTTATGGTTTTTGAGGTCAAGGTTAAGGTCACGGTGAAGTCAAATAAGGTCACACTGTGTTGATAGATATCAAAACTGAAGACATGACTCTTCCAGATTGAAGAGCCAATCAGAAGCGAGTAAGAGGGAGAGAGAGAGGTTGAAGGCTCAATCTGCGTCACTTCATGTTAGTTTAATGCTACCATCTTAGTGCTTCATTTTGTTGCTTACTGTTAAATTAGAATAACTCTAATGTCGCAGTTCCAGTTCGCTAACGCGCCCTCAAATCTCTCTCATCGCAGGTGATCGAGCGCTGCATTTCGGTGTTCGCCAAGTCGTTCGCCTCTCAGAATCCTGACTTCCCACTCAGCGCCGATCGAATTTTTGTCCTGTGCTACGCCTGCATGATTCTCAACACTGCGCTGCACAATGAGAACGCTAAGAAGGATAAAACAACCAGGTTAGCGCGGCGCGTGGCTTTGTAATAATTCGTATTTAGACATTTCTCAAAGAATGTAACAAGCTCATCAAATTTTGTATTTTAGCTGATCCCACACCTAATCAGCTGATCCCAATCAGCTGATCCCACACCCGAAAATCAGCTGATCCCACACCCGAAAATCAGCTGATCCCACATCCCCAAATCAGCTGATCCCACACCCGAAAATCAGCAGATCCCACACCCGAAAATCAGCAGATCCCACATCCCCAAATCAGCTGATCCCACACCCGAAAATCAGCGGATCCCACACCCCCAAATCAGCTGATCCCATCTGACCCATCAGCGGATCCCACACCCCCAAATCAGCTGATCCCACACCTCAATCAGCGGGTTCCACACCCCCAAATCAGCGGATCCCACACCCAATCAGCGGATCCCACACCCCAATCAGCGGATCCCACACCCAATCAGCGGATCCCACACCCAATCAGCGGATCCCACACCCAATTAGCGGATCCCACACCCTAATCAGCGGATCTGTGGTGATGTGGGCTCACAGGCTCGGACCCTTCGTGCCCCTTTCCCCGACCCGGGTTCGCGTACTGACCCTGGCTGCGATCCTCCACAGTCTCGCGTACGACGCGCTTCCTTCCTCTAAATCAGCTGATCCCATCTGACCCATCAGCGGATCCCACACCCCCAAATCAGCTGATCCCACACCTCAATCAGCGGGTTCCACACCCCCAAATCAGCGGATCCCACACCCAATCAGCGGATCCCACACCCCCAAATCAGCGGATCCCACACCCAATCAGCGGATCCCACACCCCAATCAGCGGATCCCACACCCAATCAGCGGATCCCACACCCCCAAATCAGCGGATCCCACACCCAATTAGCGGATCCCACACCCCAATCAGCGGATCTGTGGTGATGTGGGCTCACAGGCTCGGACCCTTCGTGCCCCTTTCCCCGACCTTTCCCTGATCCCACACTCAATCAGCTGATCCCACACTCAATCAGCGGATCCCACACTCAATCAGCGGATCCCACACTCAATCAGCGGATCCCACACCCAATCAGCGAATCCCACACTCAATCAGCGGATCTCACACCCAATCAGCTGATCCCACACTCAATCAGCGGATCCCACACCCAATCAGCTGATCCCACACTCAATCAGCGGATCCCACACCAAATCAGCGGATCCCACACTCAATCAGCGGATCCCACACCCAATCAGCGGATCCCACACTCAATCAGCGGATCCCACACTCAATCAGCGGATCCCACATCCCAATCAGCTGATCCCACATCCAATCAGCGGATCCCACACCCTAAATCAGCGGATCCCACACCCAATCAGCGGATCCCACACTCAATCAGCTGATCCCACAGTCAATCAGCTGATCCCACATCCAATCAGCTGATCCCACACTCAATCAGCTGATCCCACATCCAATCAGCTGATCCCACACCCCCGCAGAATCGGCAGCCCGGAGGACTTTCAGGCCATGCTGGAGAGGGCGGATCTGCGCGACCTGGACCGGGCCTTTGTCCGCGACATCTACGAGGACATCCGGCTGCAGCCGTTTGTTAATAATGGCGGCGATTCCTTTGAGGACCTGCTGCACAGCGTGTGCAATGTGATCAAGGAGGGCTACCTGTACAAGCAGGTGGGTTCGGCTGAATTGAAGGATTGCGCGAGTCTTCTTTGTGAATAACTGAAACGAATCGTTTTCTAAGGGGGGGGGGGTTCAAAAGCTAATATTCAGATAATAGTTCGTGAGGGATGAGATTTTGTAGCTAATAGTTTGTGAGGGATGAGATTTTGAAAACAATAATTCGTGAGGGATGAGATTTTGAAAGCAATAATTCGTGAGAGATGAGATTTTGGAAACAATAATTCGTGAGGGATGAGATTTTGGAAACAATAATTCGTGAGGGATGAGATTTTGGAAACAATAATTCGTGAGGGATGAGATTTTGTAGCTAATAGTTTGTGAGGGATGAGATTTTGGAAACAATAATTCGTGAGAGATGAGATTTTGAAAGCAATAATTCGTGAGAGATGAGATTTTGGAAACAATAATTCGTGAGGGATGAGATTTTGGAAACAATAATTCGTGAGGGATGAGATTTTGGAAACAATAATTCGTGAGGGATGAGATTTTGAAAACAATAATTCGTGAGGGATGAGATTTTGAAAACAATAATTCGTGAGGGATGAGATTTTGGAAACAATAATTCGTGAGGGATGAGATTTTGGAAACAAAAAATTCGTGAGGGATGAGATTTTGAAAACAATAATTCGTGAGGGATGAGATTTTGAAAACAATAATTCGTGAGGGATGAGATTTTGAAAACAATAATTCGTGAGGGATGAGATTTTGGAAACAATAATTCGTGAGGGATGAGATTTTGTAGCTAATAGTTTGTGAGGGATGAGATTTTGGAAACAATAATTCGTGAGAGATGAGATTTTGAAAGCAATAATTCGTGAGAGATGAGATTTTGGAAACAATAATTCGTGAGGGATGAGATTTTGGAAACAATAATTCGTGAGGGATGAGATTTTGGAAACAATAATTCGTGAGGGATGAGATTTTGGAAACAATAATTCGTGAGGGATGAGATTTTGAAAACAATAATTCGTGAGGGATGAGATTTTGAAAGCAATAATTCGTGAGAGATGAGATTTTTAAAGCAATAATTCGTGAGAGATGAGATTTTTAAAGCAATAATTCGTGAGAGATGAGATTTTGAAAGCAATAATTCGTGAGAGATGAGATTTTTAAAGCAATAAATCGTGGGAGATGAGAGTTTGAAGACAATTGCTTTGGCTAGCGAGATTTTGAACTAAGAAAGGATTTAATACTAATGCTAATAAAGATTGCCCCACGGTTGTCCCAGCTGTCAATCTCATCTAACACCCCAACGCAACTCCAGGGCGGCAAGGTGCGCACCTGGAAGCGACGCTACTGCATGCTTCACGGCGGCCAGCTCAGCTACCTGGCTGACAAGTCCAGCAATTATCCCAAGGGGATCATACAGTTAAGGGATCTGGGAGTTCGCGAAGCGCCAGACAAGGCTAAGAGCTTCTGCTTCGAGCTGTTCAGCCATCGAGACGAGCGGATCGAGGCGTACAAGACCGACTCGTCCAACTCGGTGGTGGCCGGCAGGCACAGCGTGTACAAGTTCTCCGCCCAGTCGTTGGATGACCTGCAGTCCTGGGTTCGCGCCCTCACGGACAGCATTCAAGAGCAGCGCTTCTTCACTGTCAAGCGGAATTTGAGCTACCAGCCGCAGCCCGTGCCGCAGTGATTCGCGATTGCGGCGGTCCCTCACGGATGCGGCAGGTCTAGGACTGCGCGTGCGTGCCGCATGCACAGATTAGCGCTGCATAATCGCTTGACCAATCTGTTCTACAGAATGTACGTTCCGCACAACTCCTTAATTTTTATTTTATCATGGTTAGTGTCAGATTTAAAGATTACATGTGTAGCAGATATAAATCGTCTTTATTGCAATTAAATAATCTTCCCTGATCCCCTAGGTTATCCCTTAATCCCATTCCCACTCCTGAGCTCTTAGTTTCCAATGGGATTTGAGAATCTGTGCCAATCCCAGCATCACTGATCCCCTAGTTCCCAGTGGGATTTGGGAGCCTATCCCAAACCTAGCATTCCTGATCCCCTAAGATATCCTCTGGTCTAATTCCCAGCATCCCTGATCCCCTAGTTTCCCCATGGGATTTGGGAATCTATCCCAATCCCAGCATCCCTGATCTCTTGGTTTCCCATGGAATTAGGGAATCTATCCCAATCCCAGCATCCCTGATATCTTAGTTTCCCATGGAATTAGGGAATCTATCCCAATCCCAGCATCCTTGATCTCTTAGTTTCCCATGGAATTAGGGAATCTATCCCAATCCTGGCTATCTGATGTTCATTAAACCTCTTTCAGAATGCGTTGATTTTTGCCATTTTTCGACTACATCGAGCTGTAAATACTGATTTGCTGATCTACTTTAAAATAATAGTTTTATTAATAGTGCAACTCAATACTGTGATTGTCTGTTCTGAGATTGGAATTTGTTTATTCATTTTTGTCGCGTCGTTAAGTATTATTACGCTTCTAAGCAGTTTCTTACTTGCTTTATTTGTGGCTATATTTTTTAATTTGGAAAAATATCATTTGATTTTTTAATACTACTCTTGTCAGTAGCATCGAATAAATGAGTGTTTGGCTTTACCTCTACGCGACGGGTGGTGTTTAGCATCACCCCTGTTGCCGACGGCTGTCCCGAAATCGGGACATAGACTATTGGACAGTCGCTAAAGTTGCTGCTGCAGCACCCCCTTTCCCGCCGGTTTCTCTCTGTCGCGACTGTCGTTGTCATTTCTTCAGTTCATCTGCACTTGTCTCTGTTTACTGTTTTTTCCTCTTGGTCCAGTTCAGTCTTGTTATTTTTATCTGTTTCCCTCGCTGCCTTCTGATTGGCTCTTCAACCTCGCCTCTTTTTAGTCACGAGTTCCACCCCCTCATTTTATTATCTTCACTCCCCCCCCATAGTTTAATATCTTAAATATATTCGTTTAGGGCCCTGTCCAATTACAATTAAATAGCTATATATTTACTGTCTCACTGGCTGCTGCGCTTCCTCGCGTTGTTCTTGCCATGGAATCTGAAAACGAATACGCAGAAATTTTCACTGATGACGACTCGCTGGAGTCGCTAGATGGAATCGAGGACGAGATTATGGAGGAAGAAGGCGAAGAAGCAGAAGAAGAAGAAGAAGAAGGCATGCAGACAGAGGAAGTTGGTGATGTACCAGAGTGGCAGTTTGTTCAGGCTGGAATGGATGCTGTGTCGAATGAAGCCGAGTTTCTGGGAACACCAGGGGTTCGCCCAGATTGGAGGCCTCCAGCTTCAGCTGATGGAAACGAAGAGGAGTTTCTGCGTCTGTACCTCACTGATGGAATTATTGCAAGCGTGAAAACCTGGACGAATCGTAGGGCGTGGAAGATATTCGAGGAGTGCGCTGACGAAGAGCAGTTGCCGAAGCTGGTAAAGAACTGGAAAGATTGTACAGACGATGAGGTGAGGAAGCTGTTCGGGATTGTTCTGTTGATGGGCCTGGACAAAAAGCCGGAGATCAGCAGCTACTGGAGCCAGGACCCTGTTTTCCATTGCTCCTTTCTGTCAATGCCCAATGCCCTCTCGAGAGATAGGTTCAAGCAGCTGCTTTCCTGCCTTCGTTTCTACGACTGCACGGATGTTCAGGAAGGGCCCTTGGCCAAAATCCAGCCATTTCTACACCAGCTGCAGCGGGTGTGCAGCAACAATTACATGCCGCGTCAGCACATTTCCGTGGACGAAACGCTCGTCTTGTACAAGGGGCGTCTGCTGTTCAAGCAGTACATCCCGACTAAGAGGAGCAGATACGGTGTCAAGCTGTACTGCCTGTGCGAGTCGGAGACTGGCTACTTGTGGAATTTCGCAGTCCACTCCACGGAGCACGCGAATGCACAGTTTGGACTGGGACTCGAGTGCGGCGGCCTCTCTATAAGTGAGCGAATTGTGGCCGAGCTGTGCCGTGAACTCCTGCACATGAATTATAACGTGTTCACGGACAGCTGGTTCACGTCGCATCGGCTGGCCGTTTGGCTGCTAGCGAATGGAACTCGGCTGACCGGCACTGTGCGCAGCAATCGAGGCGTCCCGCAGTTGCTGCAGCAACTGCAACTGCGACCGACTGCGGCGGCTTTCGCGAGGAACGGTGAGGTGCTCGCTTGTAAGTTCGTGGACAGGAAGAGCAGCGGAACAAAGACCGTGTATCTCCTGGACACTGCTGGGCAGGCTGCCTGTGTGAACGTGCCACGAGTCCGTCGGGGAGGCGAGCAGCAGGTGATCGCGAAGCCAGTGACAGTGGTCACCTACTCGAAGAGTATGGGCGGCGTGGACCGTATGGATTCGGCAGCGAACCCCTACCTGGCCAGCCGGAAGACGCTGCGCTGGTTTCAGAAACTTGCGTTTTACCTGCTGCTGCTTCTAGTTCGGAACTCGTGGATCGTCTACCGCCAGCACGGAGGTACCAAGACTTTCGTGGCGTTTCTGCGCAAAGCGGTCAGCATCTTGGTGGAGGAGACTGGCAGGGGCAGGCGCCATTTCGCTGTCAGGGCAGGCCGTCCTGCAGCAGTCGGACCGGCAGGTGACGGCCCTGCAGTACAGCATTTGCCGACCAAAGCTCCATTGAACGCTGCCAATGTTCGGCCGCGCAATCGATGCCGCGTGTGCAGCGAGAACCGAATCGCGAAGAAGACCGTGTACATATGCCCTGATTGTCCGGGAGTACCAGCACTTTGCATAGGCCAGTGCTTTAGAAACTGGCACAGCCAGCCGCACTGACTGTTACAGACCTCGTCTTCATGTTTTTTTCTTCCACACCCCCGGTTGACTTTGCTCTCTGCATTCCTAACCCGCTCTCCTTTTTGTCCCCACCCTTGAATAAAATTTAAGTAAATATTTATGGAGTACCCTAACAAGGAGCTTTCCGTTGCTATGGTGTCAATCCAAAATTATCTGTTCTAATCCTGTTTCTGTTTTGTTAGCACTTTCACTTGTTTTAAATTAAAATAAAGCAGTGTGTCCCGTTTTTGGGACATAGCCGTCGGCAACGGCAGTGCAGCGCAGCTGCAGTTTTGACCATAGAACTTAGTTTTAAGTTTTCGGCTGCAGCAGAAGTGGCTGCTTGTCCCGTATTCGGGACATCCGTCGGCTTACCGTTAAAGGCCAGTTTCATTTTGTTTTTTAGACTATATTTTTGTTGTGAAATAATACACAGATTATAAATAACATCGGACCCTGCAATATCGATGTCAATAATCATTAATTTGCTGAAAGATTGATTGTTTATGCAAGTTCGCTGGTCTATTTTTTTACATCTTTATATAGTTATGATAAAGAAATTTGCTGAGTTAGTGTTTAAAATAAATCACTAATTAGATAAACACAGAGATGATAGCGGTACAAACAGATAAAGACAGCAGTAGAAGCAGATAGAGACAGCAGTAGAAGCAGATAGAGACAGCAGTAGAAGCAGATAGAGACAGCAGTAGAAGCAGATAGAGACAGCAATAGAGGCAGATAGAGACAGCAGTAGGAGAAGAAGATCTAAAGTAGTTTGCAGCGGGGATTTCGGGCACTGCTTCAAACCAAAAGCCACAGTCGACCCTTAGCCCACGAGGAGGCGGGCAGCAATTTCGCTGACCTCTGAGCACGCACACGGATGCACACACCTCCCTCGGTCAATTTTGGTGCAGAAGCCCTGAATTGATGTCGCACGAGAGATATAGAAAAAAACAAAATACGCAAAAGCGAAAGCTTACAAGCGTAGAAGAGTTCTAAATCCGAGATTCTATACGAAAAGTTCATATGGAATACCTTTAAGGCTGTTTTCGAGACAGTCTTTGAAAGTAAAAATAGCATCTAGTAAATTGAATTCCAGCCAAAAGGGTTATCATTTGTTACATTGTACGATTTGAAAAACTCCAAACTATTTGTTTCATCAAATGAACCAATGAGAAGACAAGCAAAATAGTAAAAAAAGACGAGTCTGGGGGAGGGGAGTTTTTACCTGTATTGTTCCCATACAATCACAGTGTTCAATCAGTCATTTCAAGGAGCAGTGTTTGCTACCAGAGCAGTATTTGCAGTGTTTGAGTGTGATGCAGAAGTAAGTTGTGTTAGACAGTAAATCTGTGAGGAAAGCCGGGAAACCCTCGATTGTTAATTAATACGAGGCATTGGTAACACCGTTTTGGACATTGCTTAGGGTTAGTAGTTAGCTCAACATAGTTTAGTTATAATTTATGACAGTTGCGTCACTTTATTTGCTCCGGAGTCTGTGCCAGTCAATCTGCCGTGTGCAGCTGTTCCTCATGGATTGGCTCGATGATCACTTGATCGGCAATTGAAGCTGCGGACTGAAAAGAAAATATCGCATGAAAATTACAAACTGCCGGTACTGATGAGTTGATCAGCTTCTCATTGTAATCACCTGTTTAATCCGCAGAAAGCGCTCCCATTCTCTTATCGCCTCGCTACAGCCAGCATTTATGGCTTCGGACACGATGCTTTCGTGACTGCTGACCAGTTCATCCAGCAGCTCCGCGTCCGGACAGAAGTGCAGAGCCGTCAGCACTTCTTGCAGGTCCGCGTCGCCGCTCTGTCGTTTAGCAACGTCGGTAAACCAGGCCATTGCGCCAGGGGTCGTGTCTGTAGCTAGCAGCTCAAACTGAAGACACCTCAGCAGAGCGTCGAAGTTCATATAGTAATCGGTAACGCTCACCTGTTGCAGAAAAGTGGGAAAGACGTCTCTAGGAAATTTTGGCAGAAATTCGAACACGGGACGCCGGTCGAATCTGAGGCAAAACTTGAACGCTGAATCGCAGCCGTTCAGGTGTTTCCACACGTATTCTGTTGTTGCTTCGTCTTTAGTCACTTCGCTGGCAGCAGTCGACCAGGGTATGCCTCGGCCAGTCTGATGGCCCAGGCTGTGCAGCAGGATCCGCTTCGCAGTGCTCTCGTAGCCAAGCTTCAGGCCAGCCATGGCCCGCAGGGCCTCCCTAGTCGAATAGGCAGCTCTGTCTGGTAGCCGGCCGAGAAGGCGAGCGAGAAACTCCGTGTCTTTGACAGCGGAGCTGGACAGCAGCAGCATGGCTTCGCAGACAACATCGTAGATCTGATGGTACTCCACAGCTGTCGGATCCGGTAGCGGTGTCTGGTGTGGATACAACTGCGGCAGGACTACAAACGGATGAAAGCGAAATCCTGCGGTTGGATCGATTAGTCGCAAGCTGTTCTCAAATTCAGTCAGCAACTCTGGCAGCCGGTTTATCGAGTCTTTTAGCACACTTGCGATGCTGTCAGTGCTGCTGCGATCGCTGCCCTTGAGGTACAAGCCCGCGTCGTTTAAGAAGTAATGAGTCAAGATTCGATTGTCTGCAGTTAAGTTGCTTTTCTCCAACCCGTCCAACAACATCAGCAGCGCCTGTCTCACGAGGCTCACCAGCTGATCCGGCTGCCATCGCTGGGCTGGTGTTTCGTCCAGTAAGCGGAATACCAGCGTCTTGGCATGGTAAGCTTTGACTCCATTGACCCTGCGCCCGATCACCTTCTTTACGAGATACTTTAAAGTCACAAACACCTGGCCCTGTATGGTACTCAAGCTTCGCAGCAGCCGGTTCTCTAGAAATGTTGTACTCACTCTGAGCTGCTCGCCTCCCTGCCCTGGCGGCGCTGCGTGAACGACGTGACAGGGAAAGTCGGGCGATTGCAATGCCGCTTGCAGGGACCGTAGAGTCCTCTCGGGGATGTTGGACTTGACTAACCGGGCTGGTTGCAGCGGCAGCACGGGCGGGTAGGAGCAGAGCTCGCATGCGCTCACTTGGTCTACGGCCGGCCGCTGGGCTAGGATCGATCCGATGGAGGCTCTGGCCGGACTGGACGCTGCGAAAGTCAAGCATAGTGCATTTAGTCAGGGGTCAACTATCGTGGTGCGATTTTTGCGTATTAACAACAATAAAGCGATACGCCGCAAAGTCATAAAAGCGGCAGCATAGGCGTGGGCCTAGACGTGAAAGTAGACTGCACCGCTGACAGAGTGGAGACACCAGCATCAGCCAGCAGGCAGTCGACGAGACGTACCAAGACGAAGATCCCTCCCGCACGTAGGGAGCCTTCCACCTCAGCAGTAGCACCTACTGCTGAGGTGGACTGCGGCGGCTAGCCTGCGCTGCATCGAATATCTATTCGAGCGAATCTGTCAGATCTCGGCGTTGTACAGCAGGATGGTCTCGACAGTTTCGACCACCACCTTTAACAACGCCGTCAATTGTCGGTCAGGTATAGAGCCTCGAACAACAGGACTGCCCTCACAGAACAAAAGGCACCCAGGCAATTCAGCATGTTTTGATTAGTATCTTATAAATTACTTTTGTAAGTTATGAGTGCAGCAGAATATACACGCATATAGCTAAGATTTGAAAAGCTTACCGAATCCAGAGCACAAGATGTGACCATTCTCGTACTGAACAAAGTTTTCCGAATCTGGCACCGACTTGCACTGACAGCTTCCTTTCAAGTGATACTTCCTGCCGACGAATAGCTGCATCATGTCAATGTCAGACTCTACGTCTGGTTTTCCGTCAAAGCAGGTCAGACTGTTGCCCCAGCCTTCTGAGTAGCTGCCAACGATAAACATGTACTCCTGCGATAGTCTGACGCCTCGCTGGCGCAGAATCTGCTGCAGAACGTCGGACACTGCACTCTGCAGGGTGGCCCTCGAGTGAACGAATCCTGACTTAACAAGACTAGAGTGAAGGCGACGGCTGAGATCCGAGTCGCTTGGATCTGAGCTGAAAGAAATTGAGCTGGTGGTACACTTCAGCAACAAATGAACACAACAAATAAGCATGTCACTAAAAAGATATTATTACTTACACAGATTCCTGCAAAACTTGTCCAGTCACTTCGGTCGCGGGCTGAAGCTCATAAATTAAAGGAACTTTCGGAAAAGTGGTTGCCTCCGCTTTGTTGAGCTCTTCGATCACCTGATTATGGCCCTGTCGGATTGCTAAGGCGATTGGGGATTCACCGCTCAGCGTCGCCAAGTCAACGTCGGCCTGAGCTGCGACCAGAGCTTTAACGGCTTTCAAGCAGCCTTCGTGTGAGGCCAGGTGCAGCGGTGACCAGCCTAAGCGGCTAGTCTGCAGATTCACGTCCGCCTGAGCGTGCAGCAGCATCCTGATCGCCCAGTTTCGATTGTCGCTTTCCACTGCCATATAAAGCGGCGAATCACCGATGCCATCGATTCGTTGCTGATTAACATCGACCCTTGACTTTATAATGAGATTCTCTACCATCTCCCTGTAATTTTTAAGTATTGCTGAGTACAACGGAGGACTGCATTTTGATGGCTGAATGTTAGCGTCAGCCTGCGCCTCGATCAGCACATCCACTGCTTTACTGTGCCCGTTTTGCACAGCCAGGTAGATTGCTGTACAGCCGTGCAACTGTTCAACGTCAGGATCCGATAGTGCCTTGATGAGCACCTGTACGATTCCATGATGGCCCAGCTGGGACGCAGCGTGCAATGCTGTTTCTCCATCGAACCCTTGTATATTGACATCTGCGTTGGCTTGAGTGACCAGCGCATCCACCACTTTCCGATGCCCATTCTGGGCTGAGAAGTAGAGTGGCGAAAATCCGTTGAAATCCCGAAGACTGGCATTGGCACCAGCTCGCAACAGAACATTAACCACCTTCTGGTGTCCCTCCTGAGCAGCGATGTGAAGTGGTGTGAAGCCATTGCTAATTTGTGAGCTCAAGTCCGCTTGAAATTTGACGAGAGTTTCAACGACACGGCTGTTGTTCATTTGAGACGCGATGTAAAGCGGCGAGTCGCTCGTCATATGACGCTTAATATCCATGTTCGCCTGCGCTCCAAGAAGCAGCTTCACCATGTCGTTTTTTCCCTTACCGGCAGCAATATACAGAGGTGTAGCACCATATTTAGTCTGGAGATCGACATTCACCTGGGCGGCAATAAAAGCCTGGACAACTCGAGTGTGCCCGTTCTGGGCGGCCATATAAAGCGGTGAATATCCCTGCCAATCCTTGTGAACCGTTTCGGCTGCGGCATTCATCAGAATTTGCACAATCCGATGATGCCCATTCTGCGCCGCCAAGTGCAGTGCTGTGAAGCCAGCGGTAGACTCCACAGATGGATCGGCCATGGCACTCAAAAGCCTTTCTACCATGCCTAAGTGGCCCAACTGGCAAGCAACTATCAGAGGCGAAGCGCCCTCATCCTGAAGAATGTTTGGATCAGCGTAGGCTCGTAGCAGTATGTCAACCAACGAGTGAAGATTAGACTGGGAGGCATAGTGCAATGGTCCTTCTCCGCTCTTTATTTTAATGTTGACGTCGGCACCAGCGTTTATAAGCGACTCAATAACTTTGCGATGACCCTCCTGCACGGCAATGTATAGTGCTGTTGCTCCGTGCACTTGTTGAACATTAGGGTCGGCCTGCGCACTAGTTAGTAACCTAGCCACCTCATGATGGCCTCTCATGGCCGCAATGTAGAGTGGCGTGGCTCCTCTCTTTGTTTGAATATCAAGATCGGCTTGTGCTTCGATGAGGATTTTCACAACGTGGTAATTGCCGTTTCTTGCAGCTACATGTAAGGACGAGTCGCCATCTGCGGCTTTAAGATTGACGTCGGCTTGAGCTTGCAGCAGTCTTTGTATAATAGCCTCTTGACCCACAGATGCTGCCAGGTATAGCAGCGATCCTTTAGTGTCAGAGAGCTGATAGAAAGAGTCAACATCGCTTGCATGCTGTATGAAATGGTCAATTGATCTCAGGTTTCCTGAATTAATTGCTCTGAGTAAGTCGGTTCCCAAGTTCTTTGTGTTTTTCGTGTTTGACTTCATTACATCCAACAAATGGAACCAATTTCTTGTTTGCCCCTGAAACTGCAAAAGGGGTTCGCAAACGCAAACAATATGAGTGTACAATTCTCGTTCCCATATAATGAACTGGGCAAAAATAAGTTGCAATTTATAGTTTACTCGTATTGTAAAATCAATGTACAAAATAGGCCTATTTTAAGCACATAAGTTCTAGTCTAACACTGTTGACTGTTGTAATATATCCTTAAATCCTTCATGATCGCAGCTGACTATATAGCGAATAAATTGTTTTTGCTTTTTCAAGGAAGCCATAGTGCAGTACATTTATAGCTCCTTATAAAATTTTCTTGTTGGGTAAAAAATACACTTTTTGTGACCTTGAAAAACTTCCTGAAACACTTGACAGAGAAGATACAGTCGCAACCTGTAAAACTTTCAAAATGTCTTAATTTGCCAGTAAATTTTGCTTCATTTAAGTACTCACTGAGTGGTCTTTTCAGACAATTACTGATAATTTTTTGATGCTCTAGACTGGAGTTACTGACGTCTTTGTAGTTCTTCTCTTAAATATTCAGAATTAATGTTTTTTATCTTTGTCATTTTACTCTAAGATAAACAATCTGAACCTTTTTGGTACCTAGTTGATTATCGCTTTAATCATGGCAATGTGGGTTTAAAATAAGTGATGGAAAGGTGAAAACCAAAGGAAATTAAACACGACGTTTTGTGGTTTAACGCAAAGAGCATTTATTTATTTACTTTTTAATTTTTCTCTTAGAGTACTTTAATTCAGTTTCACAACTTTTAGAATATTCTGTTGTTAAAATAGTTGTAATTCTTGCGGTTTTTTCTGTTGTTTTTGCATTGTTTGCATCGTGATCGCACACACCATCAACATCGACCATCATAGAGTCATGCTGCTAACAGGAACAGAGCAGCCATCTAATGTGGATTATACTCTGGTACTGGTAACTAGTAACACTAACACAGTCTGGTTTAAGTAACACAATTAAAAACATTTACAATTTACACTAAGACCATATATAGTCCGATAGAACTATTACAGACAAGTGCATTTTCCGATTTTGTGGTGCGTTGGCAATTGGCATGGAGAAAGGCTCTGCATGGTATTGTGGTACAGCAAGGACAGGGCTATTATATTATCTACTTTTCCAATACGAAAGCTTTTTAATCCTCTTTAATTATTTTTTCGTGCTATAAGTTTTATAATTTATTAATAATGTGTAAATACTCAATAGATTTAGATAGGGCCTAAGCCCATTCAATCTCAAAATGCATTCTGGCTCCAATTTTACGCTCGTATAAGGATTTGTACCAAGCAAAATGAAATCTTTTTGATAGAATTAGAACACCACAATATCTAATATACTAAATATCTAAGGTTTGTATGCTTAGGCCTAGTCTGTAATGTAGGCCCTAATGCTCTAGAGATTGAACTGATTTATTAATTTTGATTGCATTTTTTTGCCAAAAGATTCAAAATTGTCTGGTTTCTTTACAGTTTTCTAGGTAGGCCTAAGGTATGTTGCTAGTATAGGGTAGGCTTTATTTCTTTATAGGGTTTATTAGGCTTAATTATTTAGGTAAGGACTCCAATGGGCTAACAGTAATTTGGTGAAAATGGATAAAAAATAAAAATTTCTAAAACTTTACAGTTAAATTGCTATGTATTAAACTGGTTTTACAAAAATCTAAAAAATTCATTAAAAAACTAGAAAAATATATCTTTCAAATGAGCAGTTTCATATGATCTTTTAAAAAGCAAGACTCTAAATAGGAAGTGATAAAAAAGGGAAAGAAATTATTGAACTTCCTTTTAAAATATAGTAAAGACTCTAAATAAATGATAAATTCAATTAGCTTATAAAGCTATAGCTAGGAAACAATTGCCTTCTCCTGTTTAGCCATAGTGCAAAACACCCTGAACATATGCCAGACTAAAATCTCCTACAATTTATTTGGTATGCCAGTATATGCCAATTTTTTTCCAACCTGAAAAAATTGTAATTTTAATCCCAGAAAAAAATGACGCTCATTACAAGCTTTGTTTTCTAGTGTTGTAGTATATTGAATGACTTTTTTGTTCCTTTGTTTTACTTTTTTGCTTTTTTGCTGATACTCTTTATAGTGGGAAATCAATACATGCTAAGATTTCTTTCATTCTTTTAAAATAATTACTTTCCATTTAAATTTACTTTTATTTTACAATTTGATTCTGCAGCTGTAGGAACATGTATGCCACTTTTTCACTATCCATTTGTATATACAAAAATAAAATTCATAGATTTTAAAAACAAAAAATTTGTATATCAAGTATATGCCAAAATTTGTGAGTGTACACCAGATTAATCTGGTATACCACCCTCTTCCGGACTATGGCTGCTTAGGTAGTGCAAAAACATTTAGGGCCTTATCCATTTTAGTTACCAATGTCCAAAGGCCACTATAGAAGCTGACATCTGCAATCTTAGCATGTAGGTGGCTTATTGATATTGCTTCTTTGTGTTGCTTTTTGGCAAGTTACACATATAGGATCTCCTGCTAATACTTGCGTACACATACATGCGCAATAGGGCTGAGTTGGCTGATCTGGCTGACCAATTTGGCAGCCAATCAAGGAAGTCGCAAAAATGCCCACCCAAAAAATACCTAAGTAGTAAAACTAAGTAGCTGACAAGGCATTTTGGCTTAATAAGATAGTCATAGTTACTTCTGCTGTTTACCCAAAGTTGCAGTAAATTTGCTTTATGGTTTTTTACATGTAAGTTGCATTTTTTGCCAAAAACTATGTCACATTTTGTTAAAACTAAGTTGCACAGCCGACCAAATTTTGGAGGTTGTGCATGTATGTGCGTATACCTATATCATTTTCCTTCTATTGCATTTCTATCATTGCAAAAATATTTTGTGCTCAAGCAATTGTTTTGCTTTGCTACTCTTAAGACTTTGCAGCTATCCATTAGGGAATACTGTTTTAGCTAAATAAAACATGGCTTCATGTGCCATAGGGCATATATTTGGATAGTCAGTGACTAGATAATCAAGAACTACAAAAAGACACTTGCCAGGCATATTTTCCTTTGGAATAGTTTTTGCTAGTGTGGCCATGTCCTTTGGTAGTTTTCTTCAACACTATGTTTATAAATTTTTCTTTTTTATTAGTCTTTTTATTTTTATGTTTTTTAAAGCTTTCTCAGCATCATTAGGTAGGTGTTCTTGAACCTCCCTCTCTATGAGCACAGCCATATGCACCATGATAACCTGTTGGGCATGGCCAACTAGCTGGTTGTCTAATGCATTGTTAGGATCTACTATGAATATAGTCTATATATCAATGAGGTAATTATCCTACATGAGAGTATCATACTATCCATCTTGCTAGATATAAAAATGGCATTCACTAAAGCTTTGCAGGCTGTGCAAATATGGTATAGCATGCCAGATACAACCTTGGATGGCCAAAATCTAGGCTGTGCAACCATGCAATGGCACACTTGTAGTGCTTGTTCATATCTAGAATGGTAATGTCTTTGCAGCGCAATAGAACCCACAATGGTTGAATAAACAAAATATTGAAAAGGCCAAAGACATAGTAGTCACAGAGAAGCAATGGTGATGCCGGGTCAGTATATACCATAGACAATAAGCAGTTGCTGGCCAGGTACTCTATCAAAAAATCTAGCAAGATGTTTTGTTGCCAGAAAATAGTGCCACCATTTAGAAAAGCCACATATACAGTTTCCATAGAAATCTTCCATCTAAAGTCTTTCATGGGCTTCAAAGTAAATTGCCAAAGGGTAGCCAATGCCATATTATTCATTGCCATTTGATGAAATGCTTTGCACACTTTGCAAATAAGGTGCAGCATGCCAGATTCAACTTTGGATGGTCAAAATCAAGGAAGCAACATAGCTCTCATAGAATCAGCAAACACGTAGTGCTTAAATATGTGCAGGCCAACCTTAGCAACAGATAGAAAGTTCACTATCATGTGTATCCCACACATACATGCGCAACAGTCGGCCAATCCAGCCGACTGATTTGGCGGCCAATCAAGGAAGTTGCAATAATTCCCACCCAAAAAAATACCAAAGTAGTAGTACTAAGTATCTTACGAGGCATTTTGACTTAACAAGAAAGTCATAGTTACTCTTGCCGTTTACCCAAAGTTGTGTTAATTTTGCTTTAGGGTTTTTGTAAATGTAAGTTGCATTTTTTGGCCAAAAACTACGTCGCATTTTTGTTAAAACTAAGTCGCATGGCCGACCAAATGTTGGAGGTTGCGCATGTATGATCCCACAGAAAATATGCATGACAAGTTGCTGAATTGCTTGTTCTACCTGGATCTAGTGCATCTTATCAATCAGCACCTGTAGTCAAAGTGTACAAAAATTTTTTTTAGTAAAGTCCTTGTATTTATATACTGATAAGATTAGCATGGCATAGAATACAAAGGCCGAAACAAAAAATCTGTAACATTTTTTTAAGACTTTTTTTATAATGACATGGTCTGTCATGAGGAAGTCTAGGCTGAGCAAGATATTAGCTTGGAGGTGCCATTGATTGTCCTCCTGACAGTCATCAAGAATCATTGTGCTAAATACTATCATGAGCTCTTCCATGGTGGCCTTCAGCTTACAGGCATAAAATATTGGTTATGCCACCTTCAACCTCATAGAGAAAAAGAGCAACAGGCTGCATATTGCCAGTGTGGATCTGAGAATTAGTAGAAAAATATCAAGGCTGAGGGATGAGCATGATGTCATTCATTGTCATTTTTAATTTGAACAATGTTTCAGCTGATTTTAATCTTGAAAAAATTGTAACAGTTCTAATAAGGGTTTACCTAGTACTTAATAACAATTTGTGGTATCAGCTAGTCACAATTTATGGTATCTGCAAGGTGCCATTTTTAATGCTGTTATTGTCTTCTATCAGATACATATCTAAAAAATAGCTTGTAAATTTGAAACTTTCAAAATCTCACTGGAGACCTTAATTTAGGTTAAACATAGGATAGGCCTATATTTGGCATCTTACTTACTTGACTTAGCTGCAGGGTGGTCCGTAGACACAGCGGGGAGGCGAGGGTCGCCCATTCCGCTAGCCCCTGAAGGCCCGCAGACAGGCAGAGGCGTGGGGCCGGTCAGGGTGGTCCGCCGGTCCGTCCTGCAGCGTGATCTTCCGTTGGGAAGAAACTGGCTCGTCTAGTCGCCCGAAGGAACTGGATGAGCCGTGGGATGCTGTCGGGCTGGCAAACCTCGTCAATGGACGGGTTCGGCCCGAGGTAGCGTAGCCGGTCTCTGTTAAAGAAAGGGCAGTGACAGACAAAGTGCTGAGCATCTTCATTGTCGCACTCGCAAAAGGGGCAAATTTCGCTCTCGAGGTCGCCTCGGAGGAAGCAGTGCCTGGCGAGGTAGCCATGGCCGGTAAGGGTCATGACAAGGGCTCGAATATCCTTCCGATTCTGGTTCAGAAGGATGTTTCTGAGCCTGTGAGACGGGCAAGGAACCGCGGCACGAGATTGCCGGCAGTTTTGGGTGCCCGCCCATCTGTCCCTGTGGAGGGAGTCAGCCCAGTCGTCGATCTGACGATTGATGACTGTCAAGGGCATAGGGACCAGGGGGCAGGGCCGAAAAAAGAGCCAGAGCCGCCCCTCTTGGCGAGGGTGTCTGCCAGCTCGTTCCCCGGAAACCCTGCGTGCCCTGGGATCCACTTCAGCCTGACAGTATTGCTTCTGGCCAGGAGGTTGAGCTGCCGGGCGCAGTCGGCGACTGTCCGGGAGTTCGTTGTGGTGTGGCAAAGGGCCTGTAAGGCCGCTTGGCTGTCGGAGTGGATGACAATAGTCTTTCCTCTCGTAACCTTGGCGTTTAGCTCTGCAGCGCAAGAGCTGATGGCAAGGACTTCGTTCTGGAAGACTGTGGAGAGTCTACCAGTGTGCTGGGCATGCGTGGCAATTACGCGGCCGTTGATGATGATGCAGACCCCAAAGCCGGCGCGACCGTCTTTGATGGATCCGTCCGTGTAGCAATGGACCTCCTGGAAATTCCAGTGGTCATTGGCAGCATCCCTAGAGGGGATGGTGACCTTGTAGCGCTGAAAGAGGTTGAGAGTGCGGGGTTCGCCGTCAGATAGGACGTGGAGCCTGCCGCTGTCTCTCAAGTCCTTGAGGCAGAGGTCAGCGTGGGGCAGAAGCTTGCGCTTAGCCATGGCCCTATGGGGCTGGATTCGAATGCCAGCGTCAGCTAGACGGCGGGCAGTCTTAGCCGCTTCCCTGCGGACAAAGATGTCCAGCGGAGGAATGTTGAGGAAGGCGTTGAGGCCATCGTAAGGAGCAGACGGAGGGGCGCTCATGATCGTGCGACAAGCGCGCCCTTGCGCTCTCCTGAGAGCCTCTAGACAGGTCTTTATCTGCAGGGCGCTAGCCCAGATCAGGCCGCCATACGAGATAGCGGGCCTAACCATTGCAGTGTAGATCCACCAGAGGCGCTTGGGGGTGAGCCCCCAGGTGGTGCCGACGGCCCTGCGCAATTGCGCGAGGACTGCGAAGGCCTTTTTGGCTTTTGTTTGAACGTGGGGAGACCAGTTCAGCCTGTGGTCCAGGGTAATACCCAGACATTTAGTCTGCTTGCAGAAGGGGATTTCCCTTCCGTAAAGCGTGAGCGGCCGAATCTGCCACTTGGTCCTGCTGGTGAACATGATCGCTGCGGTCTTAGTCTCAGAGAGCCTTAAACCACAGCGGTCCGCCCATTGCTCAGCAGCGTAGATGAAGTTCTGAAGAAGGTCCCTGAGGGTATCAGGGGACGGACCAGATGCCACCGCGGTGACATCGTCCGCATATCCAACTTTCAGAATGGGGTCAGGCCGAACATCCCGGAGGAGCTCATCGATGACCATATTCCAGAGAACTGGAGACAGCACCCCACCTTGCGGGCTACCTTTGCAGACGGGGACCGTCCTCTGGTAGCCCAGCAGACTGGCGGTGGCCGTGCAATGGCTGATCATGTACATGATCCATCTGGTGAGATGTGAGTGCGTTAGCCTCTCACAAAGAGCTCTTCGGAACGCCTCAAAGAGGACGTTATCGAAGGCGCCAATGATGTCCAGGAAGATCCCCAGAGCAAAGCCACTACCAAGCACGGCCTTCTCGAGTTTATCGACCAGGACGTGCAGCGCGCTTTCAGTGGAGCGACCCGCCCGAAAAGCGTGCTGGTTCTCGCTGAGAGGTTTGTTCTTCAGCTCAACAGAGAGAAGGCGCCAAAGCACCAGTCTCTCCATCAGCTTGACCAGGGAGGAGGTCAAGCTGATCGGTCTGAAGGATTTGATAGAATGGTAGTCCGGGCGGCCTGGCTTAGGGATAAAGATCACCTTTGCCTCGGTCCATGCCTGCGGGACATAACCAAGCGTGATGCATGCCCGAAGAAGGCTGCAAAGTTTGCGCAGGAAGCCTGGGCATTTAACCGCCTCTCTTAGAAGGGCCGGTACAATGCCGTCGGGTCCTGGGGCTTTGAAAGGCTTGAAGGAATTTGCCGCTCTCACAATGCGGTCCTCCGTGATGATAGATGCAGCCAGCGCGTGACCTCCCTCCGAGTGATCCGGAGTGGTCTGGTTAGCTGGCTCGTTAGGGAAAAACGCAGTGAGCATTACATCAAGCGTTTCCCCTGGGTTGTCCGTGGACGTACCGTCGGTGCGTTTGACCAAGGAGAGCTTAGACATTTTGTCCAGCGTGAGCGCTTTCACAACTCTGGAGGTGGGGCGTGAGCCCTCTAGCTCCTCACAGTATTGTCGCCATTTTTGAGCCTTTGCATTCCTAACCTGCCTTTTAAACTCATGAATTGCTTCATGATAGGCGGTTTGGTCTGCAGGGCTCTTAGTTTTAGTTGCTCTGCGGTGGAGTCTCTTAGCCCTGCGACGGAGGTTGCCGAGCTCGGGATTCCACCACGGCGCCGATTTTTTCCCTTTATAGGCTTTTAAAGGGCAGGACGCCTCAAAGGCGGCGGTTAGCGTCTCTGTCAAAACAGTCGCGCACTCATCCGCCTCTCGGCACGACGTGATCGTGAATGGTTGGCCAGGAGACCGATGGAATTCCTTCAGGGCGAGCCCGAAGGTTTCCCAATCAGTATTTCTGGCGTTCCGTCTCCACATAACACGAGTTGCGCTACGCGCGGCCATTAGGTTGAAGGAGATGAACTTGTGATCCGATAGTGAGGACACTGGAAGCACCCGCCACGCCCCAATACTCTGGTAGAGTCTGGGCGTTGCGAGCGTAGCGTCGATCACCTCCGACCACCGTCCGTTGTCAAAGGTAGGGGTGGACCCAGAGTTGCAGAACTCGAGGGTCGTAGAGGCAACGTAGGCTAGGAGGTCTTCGCCTCTCTGATTAATGCCAGTGCTGCCCCAGTGAGTGTGGTGGGCGTTGATGTCGCCGGCAACCATGAGCTCGTAGTTTTTGGCAGAGCAGAGCTCTACCAGCGTAGCGAGGGCTCTGGGGACGACCGCAGCATCGCCTGGTAGGTAAACCGAGGCAATGAGGGTGGTCTTCCCAGGAAGAAGGTCCTCGGATTGGATGACGCAGATGTCCCTGTTGGACAGGTCCGATCTGAGCCACGCACTGAGCGTTTTGCTCGCAAAGATGCAAGCTCTGGGAGGCTGGTTGGCCTCGCGAGGGTAAGTATAAAAACAATTGTAGCCAGCAGGGGCGTTTTGAGGCTTACCTCTGAGAGTCCAGGGTTCCTGGACGAGGATGAGCCCCGGCTTGTCGAGCTCGGCGTAACGCATAAGGTTGACCGAGGCTGCGACGCAGTGCTGCAGATTAATCTGCAGGCAATGGATTCCCTGGTTGCTGATCATTATCACGCAGTTGGGGAATCGTTGAGCAGGTCATCCTCCTCCTTTTCAGTGGTGGGTGACCCGCAGACCTCCATGGGAGTTTCAGCGTCCTCAGCAGTTAGGGTGGCTGTGGAGTCCTCCGCGGACGTGAGCCCAGCGTGGACGTTACCGTCGCCTCTCCTGCGTGCTTCGGTGCTGTCACTGCCCGTCCCCTCTGCCTCGTCGGTCAGGTCGATGCGGGTGGCGCCAGCCTCCTGGTGAGTCACAGACTCGAACCAGTCGGTCGGAGCCTCCCCGCTTAGAGTCTGGCCTTCTGGCTGTTGGGGTGGAGCGCGAGAAGCGCGGGCCCGCTCACGATGCGCACGAAGGTTCTTGGCCTGGTCCAGCGCGCGCTGGATCAGGCCGGACCTCCGGGTGCTCCTGGCGGGTCTGCGATTGCGATTTCCGGTTTCAGCAGCGCGAACTGCCTTACTGGGCATAGGATCGGCCGTTTGCCTCGGCTTCTTTGCCGGAGGAGCCTGGGCCCCAGTTCCGGTTTCGGAAGCTTTGGCATTCTTGGCTTCATCAGCTTTCCGCTCCTCGCAACGGAGGATGGTCAGCTGAGTCAGACCAATATGAATTGTGGACTTAGGCGGCAAGCGCTTAGCCCAGTCATCAGAGAGCCCTAGGATCACCGTAGCCCCCTTCTCCTTGCGGGAAGTGGCGTGGTGTAGGAGCCCGTTGACCTTAAGGTCGGGGTGCAGCTTTAGCAATATTTGCCTAAGCTGATCTCCGGACTTAATGGCACTGCCGGCCGGGATCCAGACGCGAAAGCGCTGGGTCTTCTGTCGTTCGCCCTCGCTGGCGAAGACGAGCTTGCCGAGCTTCTTGGGCCAGTTCAGCTTTGGCAGAAGCTCGCGTAGATTGCGGCTGCTCTCCTCCGAGCTGCACCAGATGAAGATGCAGCCGTCGGTCTTGGCAGACTTGACCACGCTCACAGGGCGGCCCGCCAGGAGCTGGTCGATGAGCGCAGCATCGATGGTGCGCCAGGCACTGTCGAGCTCGTCGGCCGTGAGGTCCTGCTCTTCCCCGAAGACGATGACCGCCGGTTGGAGCTTGACCTTTGAGGCGTAGTTGGTGGCGGCGGTTCCCGAAGGCCCGGCCGCGCTTGTAGCAGGTATACTGGGTGGCTCACCAGCGGGGGTTGTATCCTGGGGGGCAGGGGTTGCTGTGGTTCCTTTCGGCCCAACAGCAGCCTCGCCCTCCCTAGGTTCCCCTTCCGCCGGTGGCCGGCCCGCAGTACCCCGTAGTCGCCGTCGCCGCTCGTTGCGGCATTGGTTGCGGGTGCGTCGGGCTTCAGCGGAGGGCCCGGTTGCGCGTGCGGGCATGTCACCAGCCGAGCCGGCGGCAAGCCCATCTGCCCCCGGTGGGGCGGCGCTGGTGCCAGAGTCACCGGCCGGAGTTGCCGGGGCCCCGGCTTCAGCGGGGGTTAAAGAGGCGGATGACGCCATAGCTGAAAGCGGGAAGGAGTGAGCTGAGTCACAAAAGAAAGAGGAAAGAAGAAAAAGAAAAGGACCGCTAGCGACCGGACAACCCCCCGGCCTTCCAGCCCATCGGCACGGTCAAACACCTTAGGCATTAGGGGGTACGTTAAGCAGTACCACGGCCTGCAGGCTGGCAAGCCAGACCCGCATACCCAAATTCGGCCGAAGCCACTGGATGGGTCGCCAGCGTCGGAGCCCAGTCTGTCCAGCAGCCCTAGGGTCTGCCTTGAACACACGCGGGGACGAGTACCCTGGGTCGACTTGTGAAACAGCGTGAGGGGGGGGGGTCTGCGGCTGCCAGTGGCAAATAGCGGGTGCAGACCTCCCTCTCCAGCCTTGACCTGCTGAATATAGGGGCAGGCGTGAAGCATCGCAGACCGTAGCCCTTAGGCCTGGTCTGTCTCATACTTCACTGGCGTGCTGAATACACCTTCGCGTGCTATATTTGGCATCTATATAAATATTTTTTGCTTCTAAAGTTTTTTTACAAATATTTCATTATATGTTACTATAAAATAAAAAGCAAGCAGGCCTTAGGCCTATATATATACAAATACATAACTTAGAAACTTAAAATTAAATGTTTTTGTTTTTTGTATATAGTTTTTGCTTGACCTTTGCTTTAGGCTTTTTGTGCATAGAGTGTGTATATATGCACCATAAATTTTGAAATTGCACCCTGAAATTGAAAAGTGGATGCAGTTTAGGTATGGTCACATAATCTATTTTTCTTTTTAAGGCTTAAGCCTCATTTAATAAAAGAAATTGCACTCTGAGCCTTAAAATCACACCTTGAAATAGGGTATATAGTGCAATTTTGTACTTTGTCTCTGGCAAAAAACCTAGCCTTTGCTTGATCTATTGCAATATGTTAATCTTAGTTGAAATATAAAATTTGGTTATGTATATATATCTTTTAAATATTATAAATCTAGTAATATTAATACTATTAATAAGTCAAGTCAAAGATAGTACTTTGTTTTAGCCATTTTAACAAAGCCAAGGCTAGAACTTAATTTTGCTTTCATTTATTACTTTAAGTCTTAGATTTCCAAATTATAAGTAGTAAAAATCTTTTAACCAAAAGTTCTTTAGAATATAAAATAGTTTCTAATATAAGTGAATTAGCTAGTTTATATAGGCTTCTGCTTATACATAAAAGCATGCATATGCAATACCTAGCTGATCTATCTGGTTGACAAGGGGCCCAGCCACATTAAGTTGCAAAAATGCCTAGATTTGAAAAATATAGATGTAGTACTAATTAGATTACCAGCATTTAGCCTTAATTGTTATTGTTATTGTTGCTAAGAAATATTAGTTATTGTTGCTAAGGTAAGATAAGATTAGAATCTAAGATAGATTTTGACTCATGTCTATACTAAAGATATCAATGGCCCCTATTTTAGCCATGGTCAAGTTGTGCCAAAGCTAGTTTTCTCGCAACCCTCTGATTTACATTGGCCGTTCGACCCTAAATAAAAATTAACACAATTTTGGGTAAACGGCAGGAGTAACTATAACTGTCTTATTAAGGCTAAATGCCTCGTCATCTAATTATTACTACGTCTATTCTTTTAAGTGGGCATTTTTGCGACCTACCCTTGGTCCACCAAAATTTACAGTGACGTGGCCGGATCGGCCAGCAGTTGCGCATGTATGTTTTATAATCATGTGAATATATGTGTGTATAATTTGCATTCATGCATGCAAGCATCTGCTTCTCCCACACAAGATGAGCAACTTCTTCTGCAGCTTGTGCAATGTCAACCTATTAGACGAGAACATGCTACAGATCCACCTGGGCACCGTCCAGCACCAGGAGATGCTGAATAAGCAGCAGAGAGCGGCGGCATCTAGTAGTAACCAAAGCGGCGACCAGCCAATGTCAGTTGACGGAGCTCTCATGTGCTCCCTGTGCGACGCCAAGTGCACCAGCGAGGCCGCCTATCAGATGCACATCAACGGTGCCAAGCACGCCAAGAAGGTGCGCGACGCCGAGTTTCAACGCAAGAAGGAGGCTAAGCATCCCGATGTTTATTGCCAGCTGTGCGACCTGACCCTGCAGCCGGAGCTCATGCAGGCAAGTTTTGCGGACTAGTGCTGTAGTTTTTTTAGTTTTTGCTTGTTTAGAGAGGCAGGGGTGTGTATCCTGGCGCACTTCAAGCAACATTGTAATTACTGCCATACATGCGCAACCCGCTGATTTACACCGGCCGTGCGACTTACTTTTTGACCAAAAATGCGACTTACCTATGAAGAAAACAAGCGAAAAATAATGTAATTTTGGGTTAGGGTCAGGTTCTCCAGGTAGGGTGTTAGGGTCAGGTTCTCCAGGTAGGGTGTTGGGGTCGGGTTCCCCAGGTAGAGTGTTAGGGTCAGGTTCTCCAGGTAGGGTGTTGGGGTCGGGTTCCCCAGGTAGGGTGTTAGGGTCAGGTTCTCCAGGTAGGGTGTTGGGGTCGGGTTCCCCAGGTAGGGTGTTGGGGTCGGGTTCCCCAGGTAGGGTGTTGGGGTCAGGTTCTCCAGGTAGGGTGTTGGGGTCGGGTTCCCCAGGTAGGGTGTTGGGGTCGGGTTCCCCAGGTAGGGTGTTGGGGTCGGGTTCCCCAGGTAGGGTGTTGGGGTCAGGTTGGTGGTTCGGTCTAATCTGTAAGCAAGTAAGTCAGGCATCGCTGAATTACAAAACTCGTGCCCCACTTGGCCTCCTGCAGACCCACCTGAACGGCATGAAACACCTGAACGCCCTTAAAGCTTCTGGCGATCCAACTGCGGCCGCCCTCATCACGAGCAAGAAGAACAAGGTGGCCGAGGTCAAGGTGAGGCTCGAGAAAGATTGTGGTTCATGGTGAATTTAAAGATTACCCGCCTGAATTATGATTTCGATTAGACTTTCGAGTGGGCAATTGATCCTGGCTATTTAGCGATGAAAATTTCAAAACAAGTTGGTAATCCATGCTCACCTGTCCAGGCCATGCAGTCGATGCAGCAGAAGGGCTCAGCCAAGACCCTGGGCCCCATGCTCCCGCCCGGATCCAACGTGAATCACAGCGCCGCGCTGAGCCAGATGCCCAAGGCCGAGATCCAGAAACTGCTGGGCAAACGGCACCACATGAAGTGCTCTGTGTGCGATGTGCCCGAGTTCACCACCTTCAGCCAGGCTGAGCACCACTTCAACTCCAAGGCGCACCGGGTGGCCTACCAGCAGCACCAGCAGCAGATGAGTGAGTGCCTGATTGTCTGTGACTGTCTCTTTGTCTGTCTGTCTGTCTGTCTGTGACTGTCTCTTTGTCTGTTTGTCTGTCTGTCTGTCTGTCTGTCTGTCTGTCTGTGACTGTCTCTTTGTCTGTCTGTCTGTCTGTCTGTGACTGTCTCTTTGTCTGTCTGTCTGTCTGTCTGTCTGTCTGTCTGTGACTGTCTCTTTGTCTGTCTGTCTGTCTGTTTGACTGTCTGTCTGTCTGTCTGGCTATCTGTCTGTCTGTCTGTCTATCTGTCTGTATGTCTGTCAGCGTGCTCGTCTGTCCTTCTGACCATCATTATAGCGCTGTCAATGATTCTGGTTTGTGTGTTTTATACTGGCCCAATGATGTTCCAAGATGCTGTTACTCCATCTGTACACGAACTCCTACACACCCCGCCGCCAGTCAAAGCCAAGGGCAAGCTGTGCGAGCTGTGCAAAGTGACCGTCAGCTCTGACGAGCTGCTGGAAGCGCACCGCAAAGGCTACAAGCACACCCTGCGGGCGATGAACGGCCAGATACCGCCCGGTCACGAATATTACGATAAATTCGTCAAGCACCAGGAGACCATGCGCAATCTGAAGGCTGGCAAGTCCGCCTCGGCCCCGGCTTCGTCTAATGTTTCTAGTTGAACTGTTTCTAAATTCGCACTGTGTTCTTTGCCGACTGTTTGCATCTCGTAATATGAACTGGTGTGTTAAGGGAAATTCACCAATTTGGCGCGAGGGCACGACTATTGACTGCCAAAGATGTAAGTTTGAGCTTTAGTTTAGGGTTTGGGTTTAAGTTTCGGTTTGGGTTTGGGTTTAGGTTTGGGTTTGGGTTTGGGTTTAGGTTTTAGTTTAGGTTTCGGTTTAGGTTTGGGTTTAGGTTTGGGTTTGGGTTTAGGTTTGGGTTTAGGTTTGGGTTTAGGTTTAGGTTTGGGTTTAGGTTTGGGTTTAGGTTAGCAGCAGTCAATCATCGCAAACCCATTCAGCGCAACCGTGTATATAACATTGATGGTTTGCATTGTGACCGGTTTGTCCTTGAATTGTTCATCAGTAAAAATCAATAAAAATGGTTGAAGTTAAAACTATGTAGCAACTATAAGAATGATTGATGCTTTTATCGTTTGATGCACTTATACTCGTACTTGTTGACTCTCCCCTTCATCAGAAGTCACTATTAAGGGTTTTTTAAAATCGTTTTGTTACTTTTTAATGGGTCGTGTATTCAATATTTTAATTGTTTTCGCCTCTGTTTTATTAACACATCCTAGTTGCATAGAAAGTGCTTATATGTTGCTGCTTGACGCTTAATCAAGTCTCAAATGTCTTTTACTTTGTTGTAAGTCATCCTCACATGATAAGAAACAAGCTTTCTGCATCTCAATCCGCAATTTTACGCTACGTTACGCTTGTAATAATATGCTAATCAATTTATAAGATCGTTTTTGCAAATTAAAAATAATTTGCAATAATTCCCAAGGGTTAGTATATTAGATCAAGCTACACACCAGCGAGTCCATTTAGTGGTGTTCTAAAAATAGAATTAATGTACGCACCATTGAATCCATTCAGTGGGCGTTCTAAAAATAGAATCAATGTACGCACCATCTAATCCATCAGTGGGCGTTCTAAAAATAGAATCAAAGTTCGCACCATCGAATCCATTCAGTGGGCGTTCTAAAAATAGAATCAATGTACGTATCAGCTAATAAATTGGACAAAAATAATTATTTTTCTTACCAAATATACCGAATCCTGCACAGAAATAGCAGAAAAATTAACTTTATAACTTTTTGTTGATATCAGGCATCAAAATAAGTATTTGTTTTAACACTTTAGGCTATAAATTATATTGTTTTTTACATCTCTTAGTCATTTCGCTGTCTGTCATATGTGACTTACAATGATTGTGCTTCTTTTGCAAATCATAACTAAGCAAACCAGCGAGCCTGCTGCACGAATCATTCTGCTCTGAAAACTTATTATTTGTTCGATGCAATCGTTGCTTATTAATTCAAGTATTTATTTAATTTTTCAAAAGATCTGAAATTCCTCTCAGCCCGCTAGATACTACTGCTTATTTGAAGTAGTACAGAGAACTGGACGTTTGATGAATTTAAATAAAGCAGCTAATCAAGCCTGTCTGCGCTTAATGAGACTGAGAGTGTAAAATGTGAAGATTGCATTTTATTATTCACTGCTGCTTGCTTAAATTTCCAGTGGGCTTCAGTTTTTAAGCAATCACAAATTGGACGCCGCAACTAGGCCGAAATGCAACACGAGCAGGGTGCGAGTTACCGAGTCTAATGGATGATGGGCGCTACTCTGAAGCATGGGGGTGAGATGGCTGGGAACTCTAAACCCTATTCATCCTGCAATTACTTCTTTTTTAAGAGAAGGGCAGATGGAGAGGCACTTATCATCAGAAGTGCGAAAATTTCGGCCTTTTTTAATTGGGAGGGGGGGTTGGCTTAATTCCAAACCCATCATCGCTCCCGGTCCCGTCTTGCTGAGCTGCCTGAGCTCAATATCCCCCCCCCAATCGCTGGAGGCCTGCAGGCAGAATCGGAGGTATCGCGCCGCTAATTTAAGAAGGTCGCGGGGCGGGGGCCGCCCGCTCACTCCATGCGCGTTGCTTAATCACGCAGAAGGCCTGCGAGAGCTGGGCTTGGGTTCAGCTCTCTCTATAAGGGATGATTTAGGTGTGAGAAATATTGGGCGGGCAATTAAGGAACTGTGCGCTCGGGGCGGGGCCATAACCTCCGGCCTGCGCCCTCTAGCCGCCCCCCTCACCCAAGTCCCACCCGATCAATAAATGCGCGCGGCTCGTGTCCCCCTGTTTAGTGTGAAATCCAGCGTGACGTCAGCTCGCGATTCTTCCCCCTCGGCGCAGCGCAAATCGATCAAATAAAATTTCCAGATCGGATTGGATTAATACCCGGTCAAGGTCAGGCGGGAGGAAATCTCGGGACCCTAATTTTATCCCCCACTCCCCCCCCCCGAATCTCGCGCGCGCGTGTGTATTTTACTTAACGAAATGAAATGAAAGCAAAAAAAGAAGTTTAGCCACTGGGTCAGTCTTGCGGGTGAAAAAAACAGCAAATTGGCTGACGGTCGCCCACCTCTACTCCCGCTACCCCAGTTGCACGCAGCATTCGGGCTGTAATAGGATTAGGGGGGCCTGCTGAAGGAAGCAGCAATCCAAGTATATGGGGGGAGCTCAAGAATTTCTCCCGCGAAAGAGGAGAAAGCTTAATCTTGCCTGTCAAGAGCACGAAGCAAATCGTGCCTTAATTTATGTGCCCACCCTCCTACCAGGCCTGAGAAGCCATTTTGGGTAGCCGGAACACGAACTGCGCAAGAGGCGGGTGCAGCTTTGCTATATGGGATCGTAAAAATTCAATTCCGGAGCACCCCCCCCCCTGGGTTCTTTCTCTTCTTCGCACGCCTAATTTCTGGGATCAAATTGTACTGCGGCGTTTTCATGAACAATTAGTTCGCATTTCTTAGGGACAGTGAAGTGGGCTTCGTTTTAAGACAATGCACACCAGCCAGTTGTTGGGGTTGGTGATTCGGTGGCAGGGAGTAGGATAGGTGTCTTGGGCGCAAAGTAGTGAGGTGGGTGTCTTGGGCGCAAAGTAGTGAGGTGGGTGTCTTGGGCGCAAAGTAGTGAGGTGGGTGTCTTGGGCGCAAAGTAGTGAGGTGGGTGTCTTGGGCGCAAAGTAGTGAGGTGGGTGTCTTGGGCGCAAAGTAGTGAGGTGGGTGTCTTGGGCGCAAAGTAGTGAGGTGGGTGTCTTGGGCGCAAAGTAGTGAGGTGGGTGTCTTGGGCGCAAAGTAGTGAGGTGGGTGTCTTGGGCGCAAAGTAGTGAGGTGGGTGTCTTGGGCGCAAAGTAGTGAGGTGGGTGTCTTGGGCGCAAAGTAGTGAGGTGGGTGTCTTGGGCGCAAAGTAGTGAGGTGGGTGTCTTGGAACTAAAACTAAAACTAAAACCATAGGAACTAAAACTCAATCGAATATCTCGCTTGCCGCTGCTAGCTGTCGAAATGCCCGCCGTCTGTGTGCTCCCCTCTTGCTCAGGCTAATTAATGTTCGCTTGCTCTCGAGTTCCGCGGAGAAAGGAATGGTAGGAGTCGAAGTACTTGCTTTACCCTCCCACCAGCGCGAGGAACTTGTCCACTTTCACCCTCTCTTCTCCGGCCTACTCGCTCTCTCTTCAGACCAGAGCCGAGTGTCAGCAGTAGAGAGGGTGAATTTTTGATTAAACAGAATGGGCAAACACAATTAATTGGCTCGCCTGCTTGTAATTTAATTAGGCGACTGGGGACACCGACGGCGGCCTGACCTGCGAGTGCCGCTCGATGCCGGGCCCGCGTTGTGTCCTTGCTGCTCCTAATTCAGCTCGAGCTGGAAAACAAAATATACTAGCGAATTATACAGTTGCTCTGCTGGCTTTTTCTCGATTGACGCTTAAAATTTTATGCTTAGTAATGAGGCTTAAAAACTGATCTGATTTCCTAGACTGCCTTAAATTTAAGGAAGTGGAGTGAGGTGGGTGTCTTGGGCGCAAGGGAGTGAGGTGGGTGTCTTGGGCGCAAGGAAGTGAGATGGGTGCCACGGAGGCAGGGAGTGAGGTGGGTGTCTTGGGCGCAAAGAAGTGAGATGGGTGTCACGGAGGCAGGGAGTGAGGTGGGAGTCTTGGGCGCAAGGGAGTGGGGTGGTTGTTTTGGAGGCAGGGAGTGAGGTGGGTGGCTCGGAACCAGGGAGGGAAGTGGGTGGCTCGGAACCAGGGAGGGAGGTGGGTGGCTCGGAACCAAGGAGGGAGGTGAGTGTCTCGGCTGCAGCGAGTCTCGGGGTCGGGGAGTGAGGTTGGTGTCTCGCGGGCAAGGAGTGGGGTGGGTGTCTTGAGGGCAGGGAGTGAGTTGGGGTGTCTATTAGGAAAACAAGCGTTATTCCATTCAAACTCGTTCCCTCCCAGTTTGTCCAAGCCATTCAATGCATTTGAAATCCGAGTCGGAATCGTGAGCTCCCATTGCCTGGGGTGGCTGGCTGCTCCGATCTGCAGCTTTCCTGGAAAGGGAATCCTTGCGCCCCATGACTGCTTGCGAATCCAACAGGTGCAGTGGGAGATATCCGCTCCCCAATTCCGCCCCTCCCCCTGTCGAGTTCGGCAAATCTGTTTCCCTTAGCCGCACCGGTCTTCTGCTTATGACCGGAGATCCAAGCAATTTGCTGAGCATTTGTGGAGGAAGGGCTCTGTCTGGATCAAATTTTAGCTTGGCCCTGCCGTGCACTGGGAGGCCGTGCTGTGCCTCATTTTCCCTTTGCTGTGTCTCAGTCACCCTCAGCCACTCTCTCTCTCTGTCGAATCTTATGACTTCTCTGAATCTTAAATTTCAATCCGTCTCACTTGGATCTCAGTCTCTCACTTGGATCTCAGTCTCTCACTTGGATCTCAGTCTCTCACTTGGATCTGTCTCTCACTTGGATCTCAGTCTCTCACTTGGATCTCAGTCTCTCACTTGGATCTCAGTCTCTCACTTGGATCTGTCTTTCACTTGGATCTCAGTCTCTCACTTGGATCTCAATCTGTCTCACTTGGATCTCAGTCTCTCACTTGGATCTCAATCTGTCTCACTTGGATCTCAGTCTCTCACTTGGATCTCAGTCTCTCACTTGGATCTCAGTCTCTCACTTGGATCTCAGTCTCTCACTTGGATCTCAGTCTCTCACTTGGATCTCAGTCTCTCACTTGGATCTCAGTCTCTCACTTGGATCTCAGTCTCTCACTTGGATCTCAGTCTCTCACTTGGATCTCAGTCTCTCACTTGGATCTCAGTCTCTCACTTGGATCTCAGTCTCTCACTTGGATCTCAGTCTCTCACTTGGATCTCAGTCTCTCACTTGGATCTCAATCTGTCTCACTTGGATCTCAGTCTCTCACTTGGATCTCAGTCTCTCACTTGGATCTCAGTCTCTCACTTGGATCTCAGTCTCTCACTTGGATCTCAGTCTCTCACTTGGATCTCAGTCTCTCACTTGGATCTCAGTCTCTCACTTGGATCTCAGTCTCTCACTTGGATCTCAGTCTCTCACTTGGATCTCAGTCTCTCACTTGGATCTCAGTCTCTCACTTGGATCTCAGTCTCTCACTTGGATCTCAGTCTCTCACTTGGATCTCAGTCTCTCACTTGGATCTCAGTCTCTCACTTGGATCTCAGTCTCTCACTTGGATCTCAGTCTCTCACTTGGATCTCAGTCTCTCACTTGGATCTCAGTCTCTCACTTGGATCTCAGTCTCTCACTTGGATCTCAGTCTCTCACTTGGATCTCAGTCTCTCACTTGGATCTCAGTCTCTCACTTGGATCTCAGTCTCTCACTTGGATCTCAGTCTCTCACTTGGATCTCAGTCTCTCACTTGGATCTCAGTCTCTCACTTGGATCTCAGTCTCTCACTTGGATCTCAGTCTCTCACTTGGATCTCAGTCTCTCACTTGGATCTCAGTCTCTCACTTGGATCTCAGTCTCTCACTTGGATCTCAGTCTCTCACTTGGATCTCAGTCTCTCACTTGGATCTCAGTCTCTCACTTGGATCTCAGTCTCTCACTTGGATCTCAGTCTCTCACTTGGATCTCAGTCTCTCACTTGGATCTCAGTCTCTCACTTGGATCTCAGTCTCTCACTTGGATCTCAGTCTCTCACTTGGATCTCAGTCTCTCACTTGGATCTCAGTCTCTCACTTGGATCTCAGTCTCTCACTTGGATCTCAGTCTCTCACTTGGATCTCAGTCTCTCACTTGGATCTCAGTCTCTCACTTGGATCTCAGTCTCTCACTTGGATCTCAGTCTCTCACTTGGATCTCAGTCTCTCACTTGGATCTCAGTCTCTCACTTGGATCTCAGTCTCTCACTTGGATCTCAGTCTCTCACTTGGATCTCAGTCTCTCACTTGGATCTCAGTCTCTCACTTGGATCTCAGTCTCTCACTTGGATCTCAGTCTCTCACTTGGATCTCAGTCTCTCACTTGGATCTCAGTCTCTCACTTGGATCTCAGTCTCTCACTTGGATCTCAGTCTCTCACTTGGATCTCAGTCTCTCACTTGGATCTCAGTCTCTCACTTGGATCTCAGTCTCTCACTTGGATCTCAGTCTCTCACTTGGATCTCAGTCTCTCACTTGGATCTCAGTCTCTCACTTGGATCTCAGTCTCTCACTTGGATCTCAGTCTCTCACTTGGATCTCAGTCTCTCACTTGGATCTCAGTCTCTCACTTGGATCTCAGTCTCTCACTTGGATCTCAGTCTCTCACTTGGATCTCAGTCTCTCACTTGGATCTCAGTCTCTCACTTGGATCTCAGTCTCTCACTTGGATCTCAGTCTCTCACTTGGATCTCAGTCTCTCACTTGGATCTCAGTCTCTCACTTGGATCTCAGTCTCTCACTTGGATAAATACATATAAGATAGTTTTTTAATATTTCCCTTGCACCTCAAAGTGAGTTCCCCAGAGCTGGCTAGATAGGATCTGTCTCATCTGGGTTGTATTAATAGTCACGAGCCAGTTCAGACGCTTCAGTTCAGACAATTTGGATAAAAATATTATTTGAGCCCCGACCTCGGCTCTGCGCTAATCATCTAATTCTAGATGAATGAAAAAAGACCTCAGGGGCGAGGAACGCGGACGGGAGATAAACTCATAGGGATTATTAGAGATCGAAAAGGGGTGCGAAGACGATAGGCAAAGCACTGGCCTCCCCTCGCGCTCTGCTAGCAGCAGAAGCCGGGGGGCTCCAACCCCCCCCCCCCAGCCTCCAGCCCAAACAGGTGCAAAGCTGCTCCGGGAGTTGGTTGATCGAATCTCCCCCGTCGCCAGGCGGGCGATGTCGTCCCGCTCGAACAAAATGCCATCGATTTTGTCATCCGCCCCTTCCAGTCCGCCTCTGCACCTGGCTGGGAAGCAGCAAGCCAGGTGTCTCAGCCATCCGGTCTCAAGCAGGCCCTTGATTCTCTCTGATCCGCTGCTTTCTCGGCTTCTTCTGCACCCACCCCCCTCCGCGCCCTCTTTCAGCTCTGCCGTTCCCTCTTTCTACCGTCTTCTTCCTTCCTAAGCCGGCCCCGATTTCCCTTTTTTAATCCCCTTGCCAGCGATTATTATCCGGCCCGACTGCCGCGCAGCAGTGTCAGAATTTGATACAGCAGGGGCGAGAGGCTGAACACAGTATTGTTTGTTTTGTTTATTGTTTATTGCCTGTGTACAGTATTGGCGCGCTTGTCTGGCGCTCAGGAGTCAGGCGGAATGGGAAGACTGACGTCACAGCTGGTTGTGACGCCGAAGGCATTGAGCCAGGGTGCCTGCGAATATTAATTATGAACTAGAATCCCGAACAAGAAGCGAATACTGCGCGGAATCGAACTCAGGAGCTGTGGTATATTAACGAGTATTATTTTAGATTAACTATTATTCAAAAATAGTCAACTGCCTCCTTCATTTTGTCGGGATATCACCGCGTGTTTGTCTCTCCGCCTCGGGACTGTTAGATCCCTATTTCCCTTTCTCTCCTTCTCCTTATCCCCCCTCCCCTTCCGCGAGCACCCCGCCTTTCTGTTTCTCAAAGCGAGCAAGCATTGTACTGGGCCGCCTGTGTTGACTCTCCTCTGCTATATATCAGTAAGCAGGGCTAATGCGTGCATTGGTGACTCGGCTAGCGGCTTTTGGCGGCCTGGGCGGCGGCGCTTAATGAGAGAGATCGGGGATCTGCGAGGGGGGCTCTGCCCAAGTAATTTGCGCCCCTCCCCTCTCCTCTCGCCTCTCCCACTCCGTCCCCATGGGGAGAGCAGCAGCGCGAGGAGCAAAAGGTCGTCGTCACCTCGGCTAACGGCTAATCCCTAGGCTAGGCTTACCTAGGCTATGATAGAAACCTTGCTGAAATAGGGGGGCGCGATCCTCTTAGCTGGTTTAATAAGCCAAGAGCAAGGAGCATATCAGAGAGAGAGAGAGAGAGAAACGCCAAAGCAACTGACAAGGTAACACAGATGTAAAAGCAAAGTGCCGATCTTTCGAATATTGTATTTTCTTCCTCAGGGCTATTATAAACGCTAATATTTTAGGAAAGAGAGCGAAAGAGAGGTAGAGGTAGAGAGTAATGTGAGAGAGAGGGGGGAGAGAGGGAGAGAGCGTGTGTGTGTGTGTGTGTCGTTGACTGACTAACAACCCTCAGATTATGGCAAAATTATTTGCTCTCGATAGTTTTTGCCCCGCCTGCATTGGTTGCTTAAAAATTTAGCGGGAAAGAAGAGGCTGGGGAAGGGGGACAGATAAGAAAGGATGGATGGGCTGAGGAGCAACAGGCGGGTGGAGCTGCATTGGTAGGGGACTCGCGCGGAGTCTAGGAGAAGAATTGCAGGCAGGTCACCCGCGGGATAAGTGGAGGTGGGCTGGGAGATGGGGTGGCGGGTGTGGAGTGGAAAGAACGGGAGAACAGGGCTGGGGTGAGCAGGGAGGATAGCGGGAGATGACGGAGGGCTAGTGGGAGTCGATTGCGAAGGGAGCAGAACTGGGTGGGGCTTTCGATTTTGGGATGCTCCAGCGGGCATGGGCAGCGGATTACAGGGCGGGGTCGGTGGCGCCCCCAGATCCGGGCGCAGAATCGATACCCCCTGCCTGCCCTCCAGCGCATTAAGCTCTAAAGCCAAGGATTTGGATTCGAACCGGGGCAAATTTCCAATGGGGAGCGAGGGCCCGGGCTGAAGTCACACAGGGGGGAGAGCAGCCTAGAGAGGGGGGACGGATGCCCCCCTCTCCCCATTTCCCCTTCAACACATTCCCGGGGGACCGTGGGGAGGCAGCCGCGGTTATTGCAGCGGGGATGGCGGGGTGGGGCCTCCCCTAAGCCCCCGGCCACCCCAGCCCGGCCTGGTCAATTTGATAAGCGACAAGCGATAGGGCTATTTAATTAATTAACGTGGCTTGTCAAAGGGCTGAAATTAATACCAAAAATTGTCCCGCTGACCGAAGAGCTCCGGTCTCTACTTCCCCGATCGCTTTCCCTGTCCGCCTCCCCACCGCCGCAGCGCATATTATTTTACCAATTGGCCCCGCTCTGAGCTGTCCCTCTCCCCAGCGCTGTATTAACTTGATTAGAGAGTCGTCGGCTTCAGCTCGCCTCGCTCGCTAGGCTCACACGGCGGCCACTTCCACAACCCTTTACACACACACAGACACACACACACACACTTTCCCTCCTTTTAATTCCTTTTGCTTTTTTGCCTCAACGAAAAGCCAAAAGCTGCCTTACCCCCCTCTCTGCAACCCCCCCCCCCACTATTCTCTCGCTCTCCCCACGCCTGACCATTCGCGCTGTTTTGGGGGGGGGGGTCGGCGGGCTCCTCTTTTTTGCAATAAAATTCCAAGCATTTCTGCCGGTTTTCCTCCCAGCTAATTCTCGGCTCGCCGATCCAACAGTGGTTTCAACTCAGCGGCACACAGGTAGAAGAGTCGGTCAGATGTCTGAGTCGGGTTCTCCTGAGCCTCGCGACCCGAAGCCGGCTGATGAAGGCGAAGAAGCTGCTGCATGCCGCCTGCGACTCTGCCCATCAGCTGACAACTGCTCAGGTGCTGAGTACGATGGTGAGTTGCCAGTTCTTGTTATATCTTTGCGATCCTTCTATCTCTTGTTATATCTCTGCGATCATTCTATCTCTTTGTTATATCTCTGCGATCCTTCTATCTCTTGTTATATCTCAGCGATTCTTCAATCTCTTTGTTATATCTCTGCGATCCTTCTATCTCTTTGTTATATCTCTGCGATCCTTCTATCTCTTTGGTATATCTCTGCGATCCTTCTATCTCTTTGTTATATCTCTGCGATCATTCTATCTCTTTGGTATATCTCTGCGATCATTCTATCTCTTGTTATATCTCTGCGATCCTTCTATCTCTTGTTATATCTCTGCGATCCTTCTATCTCTTGTTATATCTCTGCGATCCTTCTATCTTTTGAGAACACTTCCCCCTCTTTATCACCCCCTGCCCATCTCTCTGCCACTGCACTTCTCTGTGACCCCTCTCTCCCTCTCTGTGACCCCTCTCTCCCTCTCTGTGACCCCCCTCTCTCCTTCTCTGTGACCCCCTCTCTCCCTCTCTGTGACCTCCTCTCTCCCTCTCAGTGACCTCCTCTCTCCCTCTCAGTGACCCCCCTCTCCCTCTCTGAGACCCCCTCTCTCCCTCTCTGTGACCCCCTCTCTCCCTCTCTGTGACCCCCTCTCTCCCTCTCTGTGACCCCCCTCTCTCCCTCTCTGTGACCCCCTCTCTCCCTCTCTGTGACCCCTCTCTCCCTCTCAGTGACCCCCCTCTCCCTCTCTGAGAACCCCTCTCTCCCTCTCAGTGACCCCCCTCTCCCTCTCTGAGAACCCCTCTCTCCCTCTCTGTGACCCCACCCTTCGCCCTCTCTATAACTTTCTTTGACCTCAAATCCCTACCGATCTGATTTCGGAAATTTGAATGCCTAATTAAACATTTTACAAGCTCGCGACGCCTCCATGGCTCAGCATCAGCAACCTGCAGTCACCGCAGCCGCAGCCGCCTCAAAGGCGAAACCGCGAAGGAATCGAACTAATTTTACCTTGGACCAGCTGACCGAACTCGAGCGGCTGTTCGAGGAGACTCACTACCCGGATGCCTTCATGCGAGAGGAACTCAGCCATCGGCTTGGACTGTCCGAGTCTCGCGTCCAGGTAGGTGTGGCTTTGCGCTCTGTAGTCCCTGACACTTTATTTGAGTTACTGACGCTTTATTTGAGTCACTGACACTTGATTTGAGTCACTGACACTTTATTTGAGTCACTGACACTTGATTTGAGTCACTGACACTTGATTTGAGTCACTGACACTTGATTTGAGTCACTGACACTTGATTTGAGCCACTAAAATTGATTCCTTGATTACTCAGTGTGGAGCCTCTGACACCTCAGTTTAGAGCCTCTGACACCTCAGTTTAGAGCCTCTGACACCTCAGTTTAGAGCCTCTGACACCTCAGTTTAGAGCCTCTGACACCTCAGTTTAGAGCCTCTGACACCTCAGTTTAGAGTCTCTGACACCTCAGTTTAGAGCCTCTGACACCTCAGTTTAGAGTCTCTGACACCTCAGTTTAGAGCCTCTGACACCTCAGTTTAGAGTCTCTGACACCTCAGTTTAGAGCCTCTGACACCTCAGTTTAGAGTCTCTGACACCTCAGTTTAGAGCCTCTGACACCTCAGTTTAGAGTCTCTGACACCTCAGTTTAGAGCCTCTGACACCTCAGTTTAGAGTCTCTGACACCTCAGTTTAGAGCCTCTGACACCTCAGTTGCTGGTTCCAGGCTGCCATTAGTCACATACAATTTGATTTTAAACTAGCAGATAAATCTCGACCTCTCAACTTTATCCTAATGCCCAAGTTTTATCAGTAGTCTCAAGAATGCCAATACGTTTGTACATAAATCCACCTTCACCTAAACAGGTGTGGTTTCAGAACAGGCGAGCCAAGTGCCGAAAGCAAGAGGGCGGCGTTCAGGGAGCGGCCGCTGCGACTGGGAAACTCGCTGACTCGGCAGGGCAGGACGCTGCGGTGGCGAGAAGTGAGTGACGAATAGTGGCACTGCTATGTCAGTTTAGATTGGATAGTGGCACTGCTATGTCAGTTTAGATTGGATAGTGGCACTGCTATGCCAGTTTAGATTGGATAGTGGCACTGCTATGTCAGTTTAGATTGGATAGTGGCACTGCTATGCCAGTTTAGATTGGATAGTGGCACTGCTATGCCAGTTTAGATTGGATAGTGGCACTGCTATGCCAGTTTAGATTGGATAGTGGCACTGCTATGCCAGTTTAGATTGGATAGTGGCACTGCTATGCCAGTTTAGATTGGATAGTGGCACTGCTATGCCAGTTTAGATTGGATAGTGGCACTGCTATGCCAGTTTAGATTAGAAAGTGGCACTGCTATGCCAGTTTAGATTGGATAGTGGCACTGCTATGCCAGTTTAGATTGGAAAGTGGCACTGCTATGCCAGTTTAGATTGGATAGTGGCACTGCTATGCCAGTTTAGATTGGAAAGTGGCACTGCTATGCCAGTTTAGATTGGATAGTGGCACTGCTATGCCAGTTTAGATTGGAAAGTGGCACTGCTATGCCAGTTTAGATTGGAAAGTGGCACTGCTATGCCAGTTTAGATTGGAAAGTGGCACTGCTATGCCAGTTTAGATTGGAAAGTGGCACTGCTATGCCAGTTTAGATTGGAAAGTGGCACTCAGATGGCATCATTAGATCGGATAGTGGCACTCAGATGGCATCATTACATCAAATAGTGGCACTCAGATGGCATCATTAGATCGGATAGTGGCAATCAGATGGCACCATTACATCAAATAGTGGCACTCAGATGGCATCATTAGATCGGATAGTGGCAATCAGATGGCACAATTGGATCGGATAGTGGCACTCAGATGGCACAATTGGATCAGATAGTGGCACTCAGATGGCACAATTGGATCGGATAGTGGCACTCAGATGGCACAATTGGATCAGATACTGGCACTCAGATGGCACAATTGGATCGGATAGTGGCACTCAATGCTCATATAGATCTCAATTCTCAACCGACCAGCGGGCAGCGGAACTCCCAAGCTGTCACCTCAGTCGCAGATGCAACCGCAGCCGCCCCAGCATCAGGCGCCTCATCGTAGAAGAAAGCCGCCTCATCGCCCGACCATCCAGCCTCCGCAGCCTCCGCCGCCGCAGCCACTGCCGCTGGAGCCGCAGACTCAGAATTTGGCTGAGCCCGAAGAATCAGACGGTTCCGGCTCCCAGCCTCTCAGCCCCATCGCCGGATTCTCAGGCTACCCGCACCTGCCTCAGCTGCCCTTCCCGCCGGCTCAGCAACCTTTGTTCTGCCCACCGCAGGCGCCCGGCTCATCGCAGCAGCAGCAGCTTCTGTGCCAGCAGACTCGCCAACTGCAGCAGGCGCTCGCCCTGCACAACTACCTGAGCCTGTTTTCACACCTGGGCTCCACCGGTCTGGGCGTCGGCACCACTACGGGGCTACAGCAGCAGCAGCAGCAGCTTCAGCAGCAGCCGCAACTGGCAAAGGAGGCCCTCGAAGAGCTGCAGGCGGCCGCCGCAATGGAGAGCTTCTGGCGGCTGATACTGCCGGCTGTTCAGCAGTCGGCGAACGACTGACTGCGGTGCGGCATCCTGCGGCTTCGGGATGTTCGATGGCGGGACTGGCAGATGGCCTTCTTTTGTCAATGAGCGCTGGAGTCTTACAATCTGCATGTCCCAATTCCCAATACCCCAATTTCGCAATACCCCAATTTCCCAATACCCAATGTCCCAATACCCCAATGTCCCAATACCCAATGTACCAATACCCCAATGTCCCAATACCCCAATGTCCCAATACCCCAATGTCCTAATACCCCAATGTCCCAATACCCCAATGTCCCAATACCCCAATACTCCAATGTCCCAATACCCCAATGTCCCAATACCCCAATGTCCCAATACCCCAATGTCCCAATACCCCAATGTCCCAATACCGCAATTTCGCAATACCCCAATGTCCCAATACCCAATGTACCAATACCCCAATGTCCCAATACCCTAATATCCCAATACCCTAATGTCACAATACCCCAATGTCCCAATACCCCAATACCCAATACCCCAATACCCATTACCCAATGCCCCCAAATTCAACACCCCAACGTCCCAATACCTTATTATCTCAATATCCATATGTACCAATATCCCAAAATCTCTATCGAGTCGAAACTTCCAACCAAGGTTCACCAAAAATCTTCGTTCGGACTTGCTTTAACTGAAGTTTGCCACAAAAGCTTTCTGCTGTCTGTCCGTTGTCGAAACAAAAATTCCACAATCTTGTGAAATGTTTGAATCTCAATTGCATGCAGCCATTTTAAAAACTGTGCGCTTATTTGCTAAGTGACTGAGCACCCATGACTTACGAATAAATTATTGCATGTGTTTTTTAATCTTGCCGAGCCTGCATCACGCTACTCACAGTAGGCTAAATTGCATATTTTTCTTGACTGCCAATGGTTGATGTAATTACGCGGACTTATAAAGGACCTTAAAAACTGAATTTCTCAACCAAACTGAGGTTACGTTTTATAATTTAATTGGTGACTGTTTTGACACAACTATTTCGCGCGATTGTGCCCGCAAAACCTCAGTGTGACACCTTCGCTTCCCCCGAAGATGCCATTCGCGAGGTGACCACTGCAATGCACAGTTTTTAGTAAGCACTATCGTTGTTTTTAACATATATATATATATATAAATAAATAAACATTTTGAGCGCAGTTCGTACTAGTTGGTGTTCATAAATTATTGCTTGCTAAAACTGCTTGAGGCGGAAGGCCTTTTTGTTTCAATAGATGGAATGGCAGCGAAGAGTTTGTGCTGCTTTGCGCGTGTATTTATATATTTACAAACAACGCCAGATTGAGGGGCCAAGCCAAGGGAGGTGCGAAACAGGTGGCGTGGCGTGATTGGCTACGCCAACCCCCTGGCTTAGCGAGCCGGCTAGCGCGGTGCGCAACCACCCCACCTCAGCTAGACAGAGGTTGGGGGTTTTCCAGTGCGGCTGCACTGGTGCTGCCGGTCGCGTACAGTCTGGCCGCCACATGCTTCACAATATCGACTCAAACTCCACTGCTTCTATACCTGGAACCCAATCTAAATGTACCTGGAACCCAATCTAAATGTACCTGGAAACCAATCTAAATGTACCTGGAAACCAATCTAAATGTACCTGGAACCCAATCTAAATGTACCTGGAACCCAATCTAAATGTACCTGGAACCAAATCTAAATGTACCTGGAACCCAATCTAAATGTACCTGGAACCCAATCTAAATATACCTGCAACCAAATCTAAATGTACCTGGAACCCAATCTAAATGTACCTGGAACCCAATCTAAATGTACCTGGAACCCAATCTAAATGTATCTGGAACCCAATCTAAATGTACCTGGAACCCATTCTAAATGTAACTGGAAACCAAATCTAATTTGAATCCAATCTACATGGAAACTAATCTACCTTTAGCTACAGCTGAAGCTACATGTAGATATATAGAAAATATTTGAATACTCCTTGAATACTGCCTACAGTAGTGCATCAGCAATGTGCCCTAAACCAAAAAATGGCATCGATGCCACAGCTGTCTATCTAATTGAAATTTTGTTTGCTACAGCGCTGTGCGGAAGTGCCGACTTCACTATAGGAGAAATGCTCCACTGATTGCACAACACAATCTAACGGGCTGGGATGCTGCGATGCAGAGGATTCTGGTTAAAACCCCTACTTTTCTCTTCATCGAAACATCCTTATTAAGCTCCATTTCACCCAGTCTGCCTGTACAACTATTGATCGGCAACTTCCGTAATCTCCTGACCCTGAGCAGTGGCCTGTACTCCTCTCTCTGTTATCTGTTTTCTATCCCCCCACTCGCCCTCTCTTCTCACCTCTCCCTCTCCCACTTCCCTCTCTTCTCACCTCTCCCTCTCCCACTTCCCTCTCTTCTCACCTCTCCCTCTCCCGCTCTCCTCTTTCTTATCTCCTCTCCCTCTCTCTCTTCCCTCTCTCCTTCTCTTAACTTTCCCTCTCCTCACTCCATTGTCTAATCGCCTACCTCTGATGTACAAAGCGCCACTATTAATCGAACGCCATGCGTTGGATTAGTAATCGGGCATAACTGCGGGTATTTGGTGTCAATATGTTTACGCAACTTGAAATTTTTTACACAGCATTAGCGCACTCTGCAATACCGATTGATTGACAGAGCGGGCCTGAAGGCAACAACAGCACCTATTATATAAATTTAACGACCCAGTCGGTAACTGCTATAATAAATATAGCACTACGGTAATAATTGGTAAAGCAAAACAGACTGAACTGAATTCACTTTTCCAACCCAAGGAGGGAGAGAGAGAGGCGCACAGGGGGTCGCGGGTTCTAACTAGGCTGCACGCCGGACCCTGACTAAGTGCACACAGGTAGTGAGCCTCCAGACTGCCTACCTGCCCTGTCTGTCTGCCCATCCGGTACCAAAACCTGCTTTCCCCCCATAGCAGCTCTGAATCCTCAATTGGGATCTTGACGGCCACCTCCCAATGCCCCAAGACCCGGATGGGGGGTGGGGAGGCCAAATTTCCTTAGGACGTCTTGGCTTTTATTGTATAACGTGGGCTGCGAGGGGAAGATGGACGGTGCAGCAAGTTGCTGTCAGGGCATCCGAAAGGGTTGGGGATATTGGCGATGGGGGCGGGATCGGGTTAAACCTACCAACAGCCAATTGTAGTTTAGAGGGGAGAAATCTCCCCCCCCCTCGTTACAAGGCTGGAGAGTAAGGGGGCGAGGGGAGCAGGGGGATAAGAGGCAGCGCGGATGCTGGGAGGAGCTCCTGCCTGTAAAGCAGCAAAAGACAGAACTTGACTGCACGAGGGCGAGTAAAAAAGGAACTCGGCTATATTTACACTGCAACCCGCAAGTCTTGAGCTGATAAAAACATTGAGACCTCCGCAGACTCGCTAACAACCTGCAGGCTGCCACACCCTCCGGCAGAGACTCAAAGTCACTAAGCATGGCCGACCCCACAGAGCCTGGCACCGATCTCAGGCAAGGTGAGTCCGCCGGGGACAAAGTAAGGATGTCTGCGACTTCTGGAAACTCACTCGGCTCCTGACTCTCCATCTCGCCCTCTCTGCATCTCCTTCTCTCCTCTCTCTCTGCGTCTATACACTTCTCTCTTCCTCTCCCCTCTCTGCATCTCCCCCTGTCCTCTCTCTTCCCTCTCTCCCTCTCCCTCTCCCTCTCCCTCTCCCTTTCCTTCTCCCTCTCCCTCTCCCTCTCCCTCTCCCTCTCCCTTTCCCTCTCCCTCTCCCTCTCCCTCTCCCTCTCCCTTTCCTTCTCCCTCTCCCTCTCCCTCTCCCTCTCCCTCTCCCTCTCCCTCTCCCTCTCCCTCTCCCTCTCCCTCTCCCTTTCCCTCTCCCTCTCCCTCTCCCTCTCCCACTCCCTTTGCTTCTCCCTCTCCCTCTCCCTCTCCCCCTCCCTCTGCCTCTCCCTTTTCCTCTCCCTCTCCCTCTCCCTCTCCCTCTCCCTCTTTCTTTTCCTCTCCCTCTCCCTCTCCCTCTCCCTCTCCCTTTCCCTCTCCCTCTCCCTCTCCCTCTCCCACTCCCTTTGCTTCTCCCTCTCCCTCTCCCTCTCCCCCTCCCTCTGCCTCTCCCTTTTCCTCTCCCTCTCCCTCTCCCTCTCCCTCTCCCTCTTTCTTTTCCTCTCCCTCTCCCTCTCCCTCTCCCTCTTCCTTTCCCTCCTCTTCTACCTCTCCCTCTGCCTCTCTTCTCTCTCCTTCTTCCTTCCTATCACTCTCATCCTCTCCCTTTCTCCCTCTCACCCTCTATTCTTGTGCACTCCCTCTCTTCCCGTCTCTTTCCCTCCCTCCTACTTTGTCTCCCTCTCTATCTCACCCCCTTGTTTTAATCATAATCTCCGCTCAACCAATTCTTGTCTCTCCTTCACCCATGATTTTCTCTTTATCAATATTTATTCCTCTGTTTATTCTTGTACGCCGGGACCCGCCTAAGACAGGGCGCACAGAAGACGACAAAAAACGGAGAATAGGAGAGTGTAAAAGTTGAAGTCCGGCGTTCGGCACCCCTCGAGAGAGGGAGGCATCCGATTTCAGTCGGGCATTCTGTCCCTGGCTTAGCATGTGCGCCGTCTGGGGCACTGTTGGATCGCGTGAGGACTGCGCTGATTCCCCACTGACATTTGAGCAGCTCCCAGTGCTGCGGCTGCTGCGGGCCATTGTCTGAGTAATCCGCGACTGATCCCCGGGTACTATCAATACTATCTCTGTCTATCTCTCTATCTATCTCTCTATCTATCTATCTATCTATCTATCTATCTATCTATCTATCTATCTATCTATCTATCTATCTATCTATCTATCTATCTATCTATCTATCTATCTATCTATCTATCTATCTATCTATCTATCTATCTATCTATCTATCTATCTATCTATCTATCTATCTATCTATCTATCCAGTATTGTAACAGATTTACAGCTTACAGCATTTTGAACTCCAATGCTTGATGTCAGTCCAGCCGCAGATTATGGTCTGGAATCTTATTCAATCGGGCTTCTCCTTCAGAATTTTGTCCCTCTTCTGACTTCTAGTGCATATTCCTGCCTATGATTGATGCTCCTTGGTAACTCCGCAAAAACCCCTGCAGTATCCAGCATTTGACCCGCACTCCACTCTCCCTCTTCCCTCCCGCATCCCCAAGGAATTCATTCCCCCCTTCCCTGATTTCCGGACCGAAATGCATTAGCATAAAATGATAACTCTGTGCGTCTCGCCGCTCCCAAATGATATGCTCTGCCAACCCGCTCGCACCTGAGCTATACGCCTAGCTTTGCTTCAGCTGCATACAAATTTAAAGAATCATAGAAATTATATAATTGGCCCAGCAACAGATAAATAGCGGCCTGCTCGCACTGTCTTTAGCTTAACAGAGCCATTGCTCATTCAATAGGCGAAGCAAACCCGCGAGCACAGGAGTGTGTCCTGGCGTAAGGGCATTTTAATGCGTAGAGGAGGCGCATCTTCGGGGGAAGGGCTTCATCTTTTTTGACGGAGCATACCATAAACCAGCTAGTATAGATATCATAAACTAGCTTGTATAGATACCATAAACTAGCTAGTATAGATATCATAAACTAGCTAGTATAGATACCATAAACTAGCTAGTATAGATATCATAAACTAGCTAGTATAGATATCATAAACTAGCTAGTATAGATACCATAAACTAGCTAGTATAGATACCATAAACTAGCTAGTATAGATATCATAAACTAGCTAGTATAGATATCATAAACTAGCTAGTAAAGATACCATAAACTAGCTAGTATAGATATCATAAACTAGCTAGTATAGATATCATAAACTAGCTAGTATAGATACCATAAACTAGCTAGTATAGATATCATAAACTAGCTAGTATAGATATCATAAACTAGCTAGTAAAGATACCATAAACTAGCTAGTATAGATATCATAAACTAGCTAGTATAGATATCATAAACTAGCTAGTATAGATATCATAAACTAGCTAGTATAGATACCATAAACTAGCTAGTATAGATATCATAAACTAGCTAGTATAGATATCATAAACTAGCTAGTATAGATACCATAAACTAGCTAGTATTGATATCATAAACTAGCTAGTATAGATATACCATAAACTAGCTATAGTATAGATATCATAAAGTACTTCATGCACTTTCTTAAGCGATCCCGTTCATTCGAGTTCACCTTCTTTCCCCTCCAAGTTCAGTCTTTTTGTTTGCTTTTTCACGAGCCTGTTTTCCCAGCACCGAGGACTTGGCATCAGCTCGCAGGAAGTCTCTGATGGGGCTGAGGCGTGCTCATCATTATTTTTTCGCAGGATTCCGCTTGCAGCTGAGTCGCATTATAAAAATCTAAATTGAACCCCCCCCCCTTGATCCCATCTCTTTCCCTTTCCTCAAAACCAAACCAACAGCTTGCCAGGGGTCATTTGAAGGTCAAATCCGAGGCTTATATAATGACCGTACATTGACTCCATCTAATGTACATCGGATCCAGTGAATCTAACTAAGCTCAAGCATTAAAAAGTGGATTTCCAGTCAAACTCTTACCATTCTCCACCGCCTCTCAAGCAGGGTCAGGCGATGATGGGGGAAGCTGGAAGGCAAATAATATTTATTGCAGCATAATGCCGCACTGCTGCTCGGCTGAGCAGATCCTGTTTGGCTGATGCCGGGGATTCGGGAAACCGGGAATGATGGGGAATTTGGGGAGTGTGAGAAGATTGCGGAGTCGGGGAACTTCGGGAGTCCCGTCTGTCTGTCTCTCTGTCTGTCTGTCTGTGTCTGTCTGTCTGTCTCTCTGTCTGTCTGTCTGTCTGTCTGTCTGTCTTTCTGTCTTTCTGTCTTTCTATCTGTCTGTCTGTCTGTCTGTCTGTCTGTCTGTCTGTCTGTCTGTCTGTCTGTCTGTCTGTCTGTCTGTCTGTCTGTCTGTCTGTCTGTCTGTCTGTCTGTCTGTCTGTCTGTCTGTCTGTCTGTCTGTCTGTCTGTCTGTCTGTCTGTCTGTCTGTCTGTCTGTCTGTCTGTCTGTCTGTCTGTCTGTCTGTCTGTTTGTCTGTGTCTTTCTGTCTGTCTGTCTGTCTGTCTGTCTGTCTGTCTGTGTGTCTGTCTGTCTGTCTGTCTGTCTGTCTGTCTTAGTGTCTGTCTTAGTGTCTGTCTTAGTGTCTGTCTGTCTGTCTGTCTGTCTGTCTGTCTGTCTGCCTGTCTGTCTGTCTGCCTGTCTGCAGCAGCAGTGCATTGGTCACAGCAAGCAGCCAGACAAAAGCAAATACGCAGAGAACAATGGGCGGGGGCCACCGCAGTGGGCACGCAGATCAGACAGAGGGCGTCATCAGTGGGGTTGGCGGACCCGACTGGCTGGGGATCAATGGCAGGGATTAATTTCTCCCTCATCTCTATCTCCGTACCTCCATCGCGCTGTCCGGCTGAAGGTAGCGGCAGGCGCGCGAGGCTGGAGGCAGCTGGCCATTGCAGGCTCCGGGGTGACGGTTGAATTGATTGGAGCCGGCAAGCCCGGGAATCCGGTGTCAGGAATATGGGATGCGGCAAGCCCCAAAGTGAGCAGTTGAGGATCAGAATCCCACAGCCGTCCCCTTAGCCCAGCCTGTATGCCATTATCCCCATCCGCTTCGCTCCATTTCTCCCAGTTTTTCGAACCCCACCCCGCCCAGTCCCCCTTCGCGCCCCTCAAGCCGGTCTGCCTGTTCGTTATTTTCTCAAAATCGACTTTATTTTCCAGGGCGAGCTGGTCGGACCGGGGCGCCGCTTGCGCCTCTCTCTGCGTCTATCTTGTCTTCTTCCCCCTCTCTCTCTGCTCTCATTTTGCGAAGCCCTTGCCTCTAATCTGCGATGGTCTGAGGGCGGCACTCCAGACCGTCAATTCAGTTGGGTTTTTCAGCTCTTATTGCTGAAAATGAGAGCGAGAGAGAGAGAGAGAGAGAGAGAGAGAGAGAGAGAGAGAGAGAGAGAGAGAGAGAGAGAGAGAGAGAGAGAGAGAGAGAGAGAGAGAGAGAGAGAGAGAGAGAGAGAGAGAGAGAGAGAGAGAGAGAGAGAGAGAGAGAGAGAGAGAGAGAGAGAGATAGATACTGAGCAGCTTAGTATACAATATCGGTACAATATTACCCTAACATTTTCTTAGAGCACATTTTCAACTAATTGTATTGATAAAACTGCCTCTCGAGTGATGCTCAACTGCTGAGTGCATCGAGACAAAATGGGGATGTACTTTAGGAAGGGAGTTTAAGAGACTCGGTGAGCGATAAATAGCAGGAAAGAGTGAGGGAGGGTGAGAGAGTGAGGGAGGGTGAGAGAGTGAGTGAGGGTGAGAGAGTGAGTGAGGGTGAGAGAGTGAGGAGGGTGAGAGAGTGAGGGAGGGTGAGAGAGTGAGGGAGGGTGAGAGAGTGAGTGAGGGTGAGAGAGTGAGGGAGGGTGAGAGAGTGAGGGAGGGTGAGAGAGTGAGGGAGGGTGAGAGAGTGAGTGAGGGTGAGAGAGTGAGGGAGGGTGAGAGAGTGAGGGAGGGTGAGAGAGTGAGGGAGGGTGAGAGAGTGAGTGAGGGTGAGAGAGTGAGGGAGGGTGAGAGAGTGAGGGAGGGTGAGAGAGTGAGGGAGGGTGAGAGAGTGAGGGAGGGTGAGAGAGTGAGGGAGGGTGAGAGAGTGAGGGTGCGAGAGTGAGGGAGGGTGAGAGAGTGAGGGTGCGAGAGTGAGGGAGGGTGAGAGAGTGAGGGAGGGTGAGAGAGTGAGGGTGGGAGAGTGAGGGAGGGTGAGAGAGTGAGTGAGAGGGTGAGAGAGTGAGTGAGAGGGTGAGAGAGTGAGGGAGAGGGTGCGAGAGTGAGGGAGAGGGTGGGAGAGTGAGGGAGAGGGTGGGAGAGTGAGGGAGGGGGTGCGAGAGTGAGGGAGAGGGAGATGGTGGGAGAGTGAGGGTGAGATAGCTAGACAAATGGGAAATCACAAGAAGAGTGCAAATGGCCTTCCAAAATGAAAGGCGGAGATTCTGGAGAAGCCGTGGCAATTGCCAGAAATTCTTTGCCGGCAGCAGATTCCGGTCGATTTTTCTCATTTTCTATTTTTTGCCAGAAATATTTTTTGTGCGAGTGTGCAGGTTTCTCTGTGTGGCCGGGCTATGATAATAATAATTTATGTGTGAAATCGCTCGCTTTTTGAGGAATATTTTCTGAGAAATGTAATATTATATACAGTGTAATGTATAGAAAAACAGAGAATGCTAAGAACATTCAAATACACAACTTCTCCGTCGCCCACTCACTCATTCACCCACCCGCTCATTCACCCACCCGCTCATTCACCGCCGCCACGCTCATTCACCCACTCGCTCATTCACCCAACCGCTCATTCACCCACCCGCTCATTCACCCAACCGCTCATTCACCCACCCGCTCATTCACCCACCCGCTCATTCATCCACCCGCTCATTCACCCACCCGCTCATTCACCCACCGCTCATTCACCCAACCGCTCATTCACCCACCCGCTCATTCACCCACCCGCTCATTCACCCACCCGCTCATTCACCCACCCGCTCATTCACCCACCCGCTCATTCACCCACCCGCTCATTCACCCACCCGCTCATTCACCCACCCGCTAATTCACCCACCCGCTCATTCACCCACCCGCTCATTCAACCCACCCGCTCATTCATCCACCCGCTCATTCACCCACCGGCTCATTCACCCACCCGCTCATTCACCCACCCGCTCATTCACCCACCCGCTCATTCACCCACCCGCTCATTCACCCACCCGCTCATTCACCCACCCGCTCATTCACCCACCCGCTCATTCACCCACCCGCTCATTCACCCACCAGCTCATTCACCCACACTGCTCCTTCACCCCACTGCTTGTTCACCCACGTCACTGCTCTCGCATAGGCATTATCGATTTATCCGGAGACGCGCAACGCTGTGCGCTGGTGCTGCTGCTGCTGCTCTCAATATTTCTTCCCAGCCTCGCCCAGATTGCAGCAATTCGGGCCGCACTAAAAGTACAAATATCGTTTTTTGAGGCGGCCAGGCCAATTGGGGTTAGGAGGCTGACTGGGAATCGCTCCCAGAGGAGAATTTTAAGTGAAGCGCTGGCCTCCCCTAATGCACAGCCAATGTACGACTCCTTTGTCTTGCAGATCCCATTGTCTCTCTCTCTCTCTCTCTCTCTCTCTCTCTCTCTCTCTCTCTCTCTCTCTCTCTCTCTCTCTATCCCTCTCAGTCTTCCTCATTTTTCTGAGCAGGCCCCTAAGTTTTTTTGGCTTAGCAGAAAGAAACAAAAGAAATAAAAAAGAAGAATGAGATTAGCTAGATCTACAATCCAGGCTAAGCCATTGAAAGCGGGTGGCTTTCTGCCAAACACATCTTGGCAAGCTGCCTGCAGTAGGAAGTCTTTCAAGCACTGCCTGCAAATTTGTGTTTAGCGGGGGTGTGGGGCCACAGTTAGCAGCTTCTCTCAAGCCATCGCTAGTTGTGGAAATGCATTTTCAAGAGGTCGACGAGGTCACACGAGTTCCATGCATGCCGTACAACTGAACCCAAGTTGGTATTCTGTGACTGATCCGTGATGTAAATTACTCGTAGAATCAGTCATTTAGGAGTAGTTAATGTAAATTATGAGAGTAGGAGAGGAGAAAAAGAGAGGAGGAGAAGAGGAGAGGAGAGGAGGGGAGGAGAGAAGGAGGGAAGGAGAGGAGGGGAGAAGAGGAAGAGAGGAAAGGAGGAGAGGATAAGAGGGGGGAGGAGAGGAGGAGGGAGGAGAGGAGAGGAGGAGAGGAGGAGGGGAGAGGAGGAGGGGAGAGGAGGAGAGGAGGAGAAGAGGAGGGGAGAGGAGGAGAGGAGGAGGGGAGAGGAGGAGAGGAGGAGAAGAGGAGGGGAGAGGAGGAGAGGAGGAGGGGAGAGGAGGAGAGGAAGAGGGGAGAGGAGGAAATGAGGAGAGGAGGAGAGGAGGAGAGGAGAGAGGAGAGGGAGGAGAGAGGAGAGGGAGGAGAGAGGAGAGGGAGGAGAGAGGAGAGAGGAGAGAGGAGAGAGGAGAGGGAAGAGAGAGGAGAGGGAGGAGAGGAGAGAGGGAGGAGAGAGGGAGGAGAGAGGAGAGGGAGGAGAGAGGAGAGGAGGAGGGGAGAGGAGGAGAGGAGGAGGGGAGAGGAGGAGAGGAAGAGGGGAGAGGAGGAGATGAGGAGAGGAGGAGAGGAGGAGAGGAGGAGAGGAGGAGAGGAGAGAGGAGAGTGAGGAGAGAGGAGAGGGAGGAGAGAGGAGAGGAGAGAGGAGAGGGAAGAGAGAGGAGAGGGAGGAGAGGAGAGAGGAGAGAGGCGAGGAGGCGATGGAGGAAAGCGAAGATGTTGAGAAGACCAAGAAAATTAAAATCGAAATCAATGCATGAGCGGAGCGGGAGAGAATGGATCGCGGGCCAGCAAATTCCAGGAAAGCGGAAAGCAGTGCCCGGAAGATGAATTGAGCCGATAAAAGGAGAGGAGAATAAATTATAAGTGACAAGAGCGCGAAGACTTCTCCCCAGCCAATTCCTGGAGTGCCATGTTTCCCGTTCCCGTTAAAGACTTCCCTTCCTTGCTCCGGACAGTCGCAGGGGGGGGGGTTCGGGGAAGGAATTCCCAATTAGCTTTGGCCGGGGCCTCCGGACAGCCAATTTGTTGGTATCCCCGTGGCCGCGCGAATTCGCAGACAAAAAAGTGCTTTTAGTAGCAGCAAAGTGACTCGAACTTGGTTTGGCGACACAACTCGCTCTATGCTTCTACGAGAGTATAAACACGCAAATGTTGAGTACACAAATGTTATGAGTACACACTGCTGCGAAGTGCGTGCAGTGCGACCAGACACTGCCTGAGTCTCCGTCCAATCAGCTCATCCTCTCTGATCTCTCTGCGTCCCTCCTCTGACCCTCTCCCCCTCTCTGATCTCTCTGCGTCTCTCCTCTGACCCTCTCCCCCTCTCTGATCTTTCTGCGTCCCTCTTCTGACCCTCTCCCCCTCTCTGATCTTTCTGCGTCCCTCCTCTGACCCTCTCCCCCTCTCTGATCTCTCTGCGTCCCTCCTCTGACCCTCTCCCCCTCTCTGATCTCTCTGCGTCCCTCCTCTGACCCTCTCCCCCTCTCTGATCTTTCTGCGTCCCTCCTCTGACTCTCTCCTCCTCTCTGATCTCTCTGCGTCCCTCCTCTGACCCTCTCCCCCTCTTTGATCTTTCTGCGTCCCTCCTCTGACCCTCTCCCCCTCTCTGATCTCTGTGTGTCCCTCCTCTGACCCTCTCCCCCTCTCTGATCTCTCTGCGTCCCTCCTCTGACCCT
>NIVC01000263.1:310000-320000 GCA_002269645.1 Macrostomum lignano
CCAAGATCCCAGATCCCAAGATCCCAGATCCCAAGATCCCAGATCCCAAGATCCCAGATCCCAAGATCCCAGATCCCAAGATCCCAGATCCCAAGATCCCAGATCCCAAGATCCCAGATCCCAAGATCCCAGATCCCAAGATCCCAGATCCCAAGATCCCAGATCCCAAGATCCCAGATCCCAAGATCCCAGATCCCAAGATCCCAGATCCCAAGATCCCAGATCCCAAGATCCCAGATCCCAAGATCCCAGATCCCAAGATCCCAGATCCCAAGATCCCAGATCCCAAGATCCCAGATCCCAAGATCCCAGATCCCAAGATCCCAGATCCCAAGATCCCAGATCCCAAGATCCCAGATCCCAAGATCCCAGATCCCAAGATCCCAGATCCCAAGATCCCAGATCCCAAGATCCCAGATCCCAAGATCCCAGATCCCAAGATCCCAGATCCCAAGATCCCAGATCCCAAGATCCCAGATCCCAAGATCCCAGATCCCAAGATCCCAGATCCCAAGATCCCAGATCCCAAGATCCCAGATCCCAGATCCCAAGATCCCAGATCCCAAGATCTCAGATCCCAAGATCCCAGATCCCAAGATCCCAGATCCCAAGATCCCAGATCCCAAGATCCCAGATCCCAAGATCCCAGATCCCAAGATCCCAGATCCCAAGATCCCAGATCCCAAGATCCCAGATCCCAAGATCCCAGATCCCAAGATCCCAGATCCCAAGATCCCAGATCCCAAGATCCCAGATCCCAAGATCCCAGATCCCAAGATCCCAGATCCCAAGATCCCAGATCCCAAGATCCCAGATCCCAAGATCCCAGATCCCAAGATCCCAGATCCCAAGATCCCAAGATCCCAGATCCCACGCACCTGCATTTCGTATTGTAAAATTTGGCTGCATCATAAAACACAGAAAATGGGCAGAAAGCAACAAGCACGCAGTAGTTACTGTCATCGATCCCAGATCCCAAGATCCCAGATCCCGCGCACCTGCATTTCGTATTGTAAAATTTGGCTGCATCATAAAACACAGAAAATGGGCAGAAAGCAACAAGCACGCAGTAGTTACTGTCATCGATTCCAGATCCCAAGATCCCAGATCCCAAGATCCCAAGATCCCAGATCCCAAGATCCCAGATCCCAAGATCCCAGATCCCAAGATCCCAGATCCCAAGATCCCAGATCCCAAGATCCCAGATCCCAAGATCCCAGATCCCAAGATCCCAGATCCCAAGATCCCAGATCCCAAGATCCCAGAATCCAAGATCCCAGATCCCAAGATCCCAGATCCCAAGATCCCAGATCCCAAGATCCCAGATCCCAAGATCCCAAGATCCCAGATCCCACGCACCTGCATTTCGTATTGTAAAATTTGGCTGCATCATAAAACACAGAAAATGGGCAGAAAGCAACAAGCACGCAGTAGTTACTGTCATCGATCCCAGATCCCAAGATCCCAGATCCCAAGATCCCAGATCCCAAGATCCCAGATCCCAGATCTCAAGATCCCAGATCCCAAGATCCCAGATCCCGCGCACCTGCATTTCGTATTGTAAAATTTGGCTGCATCATAAAACACAGAAAATGGGCAGAAAGCAACAAGCAAGCAGTAGTTACTGTCATCGATCCCAGATCCCAAGATCCCAGATCCCGCGCACCTGCATTTCGTATTGTAAAATTTGGCTGCATCATAAAACACAGAAAATGGGCAGAAAGCAACAAGCACGCAGTAGTTACTGTCATCGATCCCAGATCCCAAGATCCCAGATCCCAAGATCCCAAGATCCCAGATCCTAAGATCCCAGATCCCAATATCCCAAATCCCAAGATCCCAGATCCCAAGATCCCAGATCCCAAGATCCCAGATCCCACGCACCTGCATTTCGTATTGTAAAATTTGGCTGCATCATAAAACACAGAAAATGGGCAGAAAGCAACAAGCACGCAGTAGTTACTGTCATCGATTCTCGCTCTAATTACTTTTTCTGCCCGCAAAGACTGCAAAGCCGAAGGTTTTAACTTTATGGCCGTGTCTGGGGAACACTGAGAGACACTGGGCAGGAGAAGTCCTGTCTGCCCTTCTGTCTGTTGCAACTGTTGCCAGGGAGGCAGCTGGGCGCAGAGGAAATTGCATCTACCGGGGGGAGCTGAAGCGAGCTGGGGGAAATTGTCTATGGCTGCTGGGGCGGCCCCCAATAACCGATTAGAGAACCCAATCTAAAATTGGATAACCCCAAAGTGGGAACCTTCGGACTTCTTCATTATTGGAGTGGAAAAAGAGAACAGAAGATGAGAGATGAGAGAGAAGGGGCGGAAGGGAGATGGCGGACCCCGAAGACCCGCCAATCTCAATCTCATTTTCATTTTTTGTGCTTTCTTCCCCCAACACCGCCGCCTCTCTCTCTCCCATTCTCCCATTCTTCATCTCTTTCCCCCGCCCCATATCTGCAGCTGACTGCTCCTCACTTCATCTCTTGGACCGAGAACTTTTTAGCTGGGAGGGACCTATCGCTTTTGCACTTTGCTTTTGGCTAACTTTTCTTTAAGTACATGCAAGCATATGAATATTAATTATTGTCTTTCAATTATTCATTATTTTTCCACAATGGAAACTGACAAGTAGGGGGCTGCAGGTTGAGAGTCAAAAAAATCTGTTGGAGAGAGCCGAGCAGGGATTGCTGAGATCCTCTGCGCCAGAGACAGGAGACAAGGTGAGAGTCAGAGACAGGAGACAAGGTGAGAGTCAGAGACAGGAGACAAGGTGAGAGTCAGAGACAGGAGACAAGGTGAGAGTTAGAGACAGGAGACAAGGTGAGAGTCAGAGACAGGAGACAAGGTGAGAGTCAGAGACAGGAGACAAGGTGAGAGTCAGAGACAGGAGGCAAGGTGAGAGTCAGAGACAGGAGGCAAGGTGAGAGTCAGAGACAGGAGACAAGGTGAGAGTCAGAGACAGGAGGCAAGGTGAGAGTCAGAGACAGGAGACAAGGTGAGAGTTAGAGACAGGAGACAAGGTGAGAGTCAGAGACAGGAGACAAGGTGAGAGTCAGAGACAGGAGACAAGGTGAGAGTCAGAGACAGGAGACAAGGTGAGAGTCAGAGACAGGAGGCAAGGTGAGAGTCAGAGACAGGAGACAAGGTGAGAGTCAGAGACAGGAGGCAAGGTGAGAGTCAGAGACAGGAGACAAGGTGAGAGTCAGAGACAGGAGACAAGGTGAGAGTTAGAGACAGGAGACAAGGTGAGAGTCAGAGACAGGAGACAAGGTGAGAGTCAGAGATACATGTAGGAGACAAGATGAGAGTCAGAGACAGGAGACCAGGTGAGAGTCAGAGACAGGAGACAAGGTGAGAGTCAGAGACAGGAGACAAGGTGAGAGTCAGAGACAGGAGACAAGGTGAGAGTTAGAGACAGGAGACAAGGTGAGAGTCAGAGACAGGAGACAAGGTGAGAGTCAGAGATACATGTAGGAGACAAGATGAGAGTCAGAGACAGGAGACCAGGTGAGAGTCAGAGACAGGAGACAAGGTGAGAGTCAGAGACAGGAGGCAAGGTGAGAGTCAGAGACAGGAGGCAAGGTGAGAGTCAGAGACAGGAGGCAAGGTGAGAGTCAGAGACAGGAGGCAAGGTGAGAGTCAGAGACAGGAGGCAAGGTGAGAGTCAGAGACAGGAGGCAAGGTGAGAGTCAGAGACAGGAGGCAAGGTGAGAGTCAGAGACAGGAGGCAAGGTGAGAGTCAGAGACAGGAGGCAAGGTGAGAGTCAGAGACAGGAGGCAAGGTGAGAGTCAGAGACAGGAGGCAAGGTGAGAGTCAGAGACAGGAGACAAGGTGAGAGTCAGAGACAGGAGACAAGGTGAGAGTCAGAGACAGGAGGCAAGGTGAGAGTCAGAGACAGGAGGCAAGGTGAGAGTCAGAGACAGGAGGCAAGGTGAGAGTCAGAGACAGGAGACAAGGTGAGAGTCAGAGACAGGAGACAAGGTGAGAGTCAGAGACAGGAGGCAAGGTGAGAGTCAGAGACAGGAGACAAGGTGAGAGTCAGGGCTCAAGCAAGAAAATCACGCCGCTGGCCCAGCATTGGGATTTGTAGCAGAAGAGGATTCAGACCTGAGATATGCTAAAGAAATCAATGACTCTCAGGTGATCTTTCAAACTATTAGAGTGCAATGGGAAGTTCTTTTATTTTATCTCCTTCCCTTTTCCTTCAGCTTCAGTCTTCATTTCGAATTCAAATTCTTGAGCACAGGAAGTCTCGGGGCTGCGAGACGGGGATGGAGTAGGTGGAAAGGGGAAGGAAGCCCGTTCCTGATTGGCGGCTGCAGAGGCTTCATCCTCAGCCTCTCGGCCCCACTATAATTGTAATTGCCCGCCGCGCACCCCTTGGGGCTCGCGGTCCGTTGCTCTCGGGGAATTTTCTGGAAAATTCCCCTGCTTTGCGAAGCTGCTTTTTCTGTTGCATCATGATGACGCTGACTTCTATTGACGAGGATTCTGTGTGCGACGGGGCTGTGACAGACTCGCCCAGTCCCGGGCCTCACAGCAGCCTTCTTGGTGGCAGCGGCAGCGGCGGCAGCGGCGGTGGCGGCGGAGGAGGCGGCAGTCCGTTCATGCCTGGCCGAGGCCGGCACAGCTCGCTGTCAATCAATCGGCGCACCTCGATTTTGATGGCTCTGCATCAGTTTGACCAGCTGCAAGATGAGAACAGGGGCGACTTTGGAGATTATCTGGATGAGTTTCTTGATGGTGAGCGTTTTGGGGGCGAGGTTTGTCAGTAGGAATGTCGGGGGAGTGACTGGGAGAGTGAGCTGTCTGTGACTTTGGCAGTGCACGGGAGTGACTGGGAGAGTGAGCTGTTTGTGACATTGGCAGTGCACGGGAGTGACTGGGAGAGTGAGCTGTTTGTGACATTGGCAGTTCATGGGAGTGACTGGGAGAGTGAGCTGTCTGTGACATTGGCAGTGCGCATGAGTGACTGGGAGAGTGAGCTGTCTGTGACATTGGCAGTTCATGGGAGTGACTGGGAGAGTGAGCTGTTTGTGACATTGGCAGTGCGCATGAGTGACTGGGAGAGTGAGCTGACTGTGACTTTGGCAGTTCATGGGAGTGACTGGGAGAGTGAGCTGTCTGTGACATTGGTCAGCGCGTGAGTGACTGGGAGAGTGAGCTGTCTGTGACATTGGTCAGTACGTGAGTGACTGGGAGAGTGAGCTGTCTGTGACATTGGTCAGTGCACGGGAGTGACTGGGAGAGTGAGCTGTCTGTGACATTGGCTTTGCGCATGAGTGACTGGGAGAGTGAGCTGTCTGTGACATTGGTCAGTGCGTGAGTGACTGGGAGAGTGAGCTGTCTGTGACATTGGTCAGTGCACGGGAGTGACTGGGAGAGTGAGCTGTCTGTGACAATGGCAGTTCATGGGAGTGACTGGGAGAGTGAGCTGTTTGTGACATTGGCAGTTCATGGGAGTGACTGGGAGAGTGAGCTGTTTGTGACATTGGCAGTTCATGGGAGTGACTGGGAGAGTGAGCTGTCTGTGACATTGGCAGTTCATGGGAGTGACTGGAGAGTGAGCTGTCTGTGACAATGGCAGTTCATGGGAGTGACTGGGAGAGTGAGCTGTTTGTGACATTGGCAGTTCATGGGAGTGACTGGGAGAGTGAGCTGTCTGTGACATTGGCAGTTCATGGGAGTGACTGGGAGAGTGAGCTGTCTGTGACATTGGCAGTTCATGGGAGTGACTGGGAGAGTGAGCTGTTTGTGACATTGGCAGTTCATGGGAGTGACTGGGAGAGTGAGCTGTCTGTGACATTGGCAGTTCATGGGAGTGACTGGGAGAGTGAGCTGTCTGTGACATTGGCAGTTCATGGGAGTGACTGGGAGAGTGAGCTGTTTGTGACATTGGCAGTTCATGGGAGTGACTGGGAGAGTGAGCTGTCTGTGACATTGGCAGTTCATGGGAGTGACTGGGAGAGTGAGCTGTCTGTGACATTGGCAGTTCATGGGAGTGACTGGGAGAGTGAGCTGTTTGTGACATTGGCAGTTCATGGGAGTGACTGGGAGAGTGAGCTGTCTGTGACATTGGTCAGTGCACGGGAGTGACTGGGAGAGTGAGCTGTCTGTGACGATATCGTCTCAATCTCGCCGCCTGCTACCTGAGACTATCGCCAGCCAATGAAGATGGCTGAGGCTGAGTTGTCCCCTCACGCAGCTGTTTCCCCTTCCCATCTCATACCTGTGCCCGCTGCGCCGTTAAAAGCATTCTGACCGGATCAACAAAGGCGGCGCCCCTGTCTGACTTGCTGTGGCAGCTTTTGGTATCCAAATGAGGCTATGGGATATCTTTGTGAGCCTCCCTTCCCCTCTGGTGCTTACTTTCCTCCTCTTACTCTCTTTTAACTCCCGTCTTCTGCTTAAATTCTAAATTCCCTTTGATGCCTCATCTGGGTCAGCTTTCAAAATGTACTTTTGTAGTCTTTTAAGCTTGACGCCAGGCTTTGTTGTTTCTTCAAGTCGTAGCCGCTTTGTAATAAGGCTTCGCGAATTCTTATGCTCGGTCATACGAGTACTTCGGTACGCATTTCTCAGGAACTGAAACTCAATATTTCATGAGTTCTAATCCTTATGAAAAAGTGACTATAGTTCTATAGTTGTCCCAGAGTTAAAATAGATTGGGCGTATCAGAGTTACATCGATTTTCGACACATATCGGGAATTCATTGTGGGACTAGTTGCTGTTATCTGTTGGCTGGTGTCGTGACAGAGGAAAGTTCACTTCATGAACACTCACCGCTCTCCCCGCTCCCCACTCTCTCTTCCGCTCTCCACTCTCTCTTCCGCTCTCTACTCTCTCCTTCCGCTCTTTCCACTCTCTCTTCCGCTCTCTACTCTCTCCTTCCGCTCTTTCCACTCTCTCTTCCGCTCTCTACTCTCTCCTTCCGCTCTTTCCACTCTCTCTTCCGCTCTCTACTCTCTCCTTCCGCTCTTTCCACTCTCTCTTCCGCTCTCTACTCTCTCCTTCCGCTCTCTACTCTCTCTTTCCGCTCCCTCCACCTTCTCTGTTCTCTCCATTCTCTCTTTCCGCTCTCTCTACTCTGTATATCCGCTCTCTCCTTTCTCCTCCCTGTCTTCTTCCTGCCATTCTTCCCCACTCTCCTCTTTACTTTGCCCATAATCGCAGCTACTTAGCTCATAAAGCGTCTTAAATCCTTATCTCGATAATCAAGTCAGCGGTCCCAGCTGATAATCTGATATTTCACACGCCGCTCTAATACGCATCTGACAATGTATTCCAATGTATATCTGCTTAATAATTCCCTCCACCCGCTAGCAGCCGCCCACACTGACGACAAAAAATCGAACACAGGAGATATTTCCTGTTTGCTAAAAGTTCGTCTCTTCTCCAGACACAGCTCAGACCGCAATGCGAGTGTCTGGGAGTCTTTCTTGCCTGCCGTGACCGCTTCAGTCTGATGGACATTCGGTCGAAAAAGAATTCAAAATTATCGATTCTAACATTGATCAGCGTCCGAAAATTGGCTACGCGGGATTTCCTAGAAACTGCTTTCTTAGAAAAATCTATTTTGAAATTTACGACGAAAACAACCGTAAAGCTTAGATACAGAACTGTTCGATGCATAGTACCGAGCCTACATGCAAGTGGAAGTTATATATGATATATTTTATAAACAACCAAAGAGGAGACTGGATCCAAGGACCACTTGAAGTTACCGTTCAGTCTAGTGGTCCTTGACTCGATCACGTCAAGTGACCCAGCTCTAATGAACAGTGCAGGAGGGCTCGATCGTGTCACGTGATACAGTTTAAATGTACAGTGCAGGAGGGCTCGATCGTGTCACGTGATACAGTTTAAATGTACAGTGCAGGAGGGCTCGATCGTGTCACGTGATACAGTTTAAATGTACAGTGCAGGAGGGCTCGATCGTGTCACGTGATACAGTTTAAATGTACAGTGCAGGAGGGCTCGATCGTGTCATGTGATACAGTTTAAATGTACAGTGCAGGAGGGCTCGATCGTGTCACGTGATACAGTTTAAATGTACAGTGCAGGAGGGCTCGATCGTGTCACGTGATACAGCTTAAATGTACAGTGCAGGAGGGCTCGATCGTGTCACGTGATACAGTTTAAATGTACAGTGCAGGAGGGCTCGATCGTGTCACGTGATACAGTTTAAATGTACAGTGCAGGAGGGCTCGATCGTGTCACGTGATACAGTTTAAATGTACAGTGCAGGAGGGCTCGATCGTGTCACGTGATACAGTTTAAATGTACAGTGCAGGAGGCTGGATCGTGTCACGTGATACAGTTTAAATGTACAGTGCAGGAGGCTCGATCGTGTCACGTGATACAGTTTAAATGTACAGTGCAGGAGGCTCGATCGTGTCACGTGATAGATTGTACCAAAAAAGGATTGCAATATATCTGATACTTGCGAATAGAGAAACCACAAATTGTTTGAAAATAAAAGCTGTCAGCACAAAATCTGATTTACTGAAACGTTTCACCTGCAGTCTAGGCGGCTGAAGATCGTTAGGGCTTCAGCACCTCTATTCAACTCAAATAAGCGGATTAGCGTTGTGCTCGCACTTAATTTTCCTGGGAGATTAGCGGTCGTAAAACAGGCCGGACAATATTGGCCGCTTGCTTGCCAAAAGCTGCTCGAGTGACTGCCAAGGAGCTGCTTGCAGTGTCCGAGTGCCTGATTTAATGCGCGCTGGCTGACCCCGTCAATCAGGGAAATGGTCCTCTCGAATGTGAGAGCGTAATTTAACCAACACAGCGCTTGGGGTGTCCGGATTGATTGCTCCTTCTCCTTCCCTTCCCCCATCTCAGCTCTCCCCACTCTCCTCTCTTCTCCTCTGTCCTCCCTCCTCTTTATTCTTTTCTCTCTCCTCTCTCCTCTCTCATGTCTCCTCTCTTTTCTTTCCTGTCTCCTCTCTCCTCTTTCCTATCTCATCTCTTCTCTCTCCTGTGTCCTCTCTCCTCTCTCCTCTTTCCTCTCTTCTCTCTCCTGTCTTCTCTCTCCTGTCTCCTCTCTCCTCTCTCGTCTCTCCTCTTTCCTCTCTTCTCTCTCCTGTCTTCTCTCTCCTGTCTCCTCTATTCTTTCTTCTGTCTCCTCTCTCCTCTTTCCTGTCTCCTCTCTCCTCTTTCCTGTCTCCTCTCTCCTCTTTCCTATCTCATCTCTCCTCTTTCCTATCTCATCTCTTCTCTCTCCCGTCTCCTCTCTCCTCTTTCCTGTCTCCTCTCTCCTCTTTCCTCTCTCATCTCTTCTCTCTCTCCTGTGTCCTCTCTCCTCTCTCCTGTGTCCTCCTCTCTCCTCTCTCTTCTCTCCTCTTTCCTCTCTTCTCTCTCCTGTCTTCTCTCTCCTGTCTCCTCTCTCCTCTTCCCTGTCTCCTGTCTCCTGTCTCCTGTCTCCTCTCTCCTCTCCCCCATCTCATTCAATTCTCTCCTCAGCTTCTATCTTCAGCGCAATTCTAAAGGCCAGAGCAGTTTGATGATCAATAGATTCGAGCTTAGCGCGTTGCACTCTAGAATCTCCAAGCAAATTTTTGTACTAAAATAATCCAAAATGCCATCGCGGCATCGGGCCAACTCTCCCGCGAAATCCAAGGCTTTAATCCCCTGCCTTGCAACGCCTTCCTGTCGGCCGAGACGCTGCGGACTTCTCCCAGTTAAATGGATTTTTTTCTGAGAGTTTCGGCTGCTCCGGGATATCCAAGCCTCTCTGGCTGGGGAAATGCGAATAAAAATAAATGAATAAAAAATCGGGAAACTGGGATTGTCTGGCGGTGTGAGAGCGCTTGGGATGACAATCGGTGCCCTGGAGGGATGATTGGGTTGATGAGGCAGAACTGAGACTGGGGCGACCTCATGGGCTGCTGTAAGGGAAGAAAAATGACAGTTCAGAGTGGGTGACAGCTGTTTCAGACACATGATTTCCGAAGCGATAACTGGGAGTAGAGTTAGAGAAGTGGAGAGATGGAG
>NIVC01000263.1:325000-361329 GCA_002269645.1 Macrostomum lignano
CTCGCCAAGACAATCAAGAGCATCTCTGTGGTGGACAGCGAAGGCCTCATCACTGACAACAGTTGGCTGTGTACCATGTGAGTTCGAAGCGTTTGATATACGCAACAACATTAGCAACTACAAAAAGAACAACAACAAGGACAACAACATCAACAACATCAACAACATTAACAACATCAACAACAACAACATCAACAACATCAACAACATCAACATCAACAACATCAACAACATCAACGTCAACAACATCAACAACATCAACAACATCAACATCAACAACATCAACATCAACAACATCAACAACATTAACAACATCAACAACAACAACATAAACAATATCAACAACATCAACAACATCAACATCAACAACATCAACAACATTAACAACATCAACAACATCAACAACATCAACATCAACAACATCAACAACATTAACAACATCAACAACAACAACATAAACAACATCAACAACATCAACAACATCAACATCAACAACATCAACATCAACAACATTAACAATATATCAACAATATCAACATCAACAACACCAACAGCATTAACAACATCAACAAAATCAACAACATTAACAACAATAGCAACAACAACAACAACAGAAACAAAAGCAACAACAACGACAACAACAACAACAATAACATCAACAACACCAACAGCATTAACAACATCAACAAAATCAACAACAATAGCAAAAACAAGAACAACAACAGCAGCAGAAACAACATCAACAACAATAAGAACATAAACATCAACAACAACATCAGCAATATCAACAACAACAACATCACCGTCAACCTGCTGTTCGAGCCAGTTTCTATTGCTATAACAATTGCTATTGTTATAGCAATTTCCCTATGCAGTTCTGTTAGTTTAATGATGATAACACTACCTAACCAACCCTCACGCAACCGGACTTGCTCAACAGGTGCTCGCTAAACGGAGTCCAAAAGCGCCACGTGGCCATAGCGAGACTGAGCACCCCGGTGAATCTCGGCCGCTCGTCCGAGGGCGTCAGCTTCATCCTGCTGGTGGTGACACCCACAAAAGAGGTGAGCGAGGGGATCGGGGATGGGAGATGAAGGGATGCGAGATGAAGGGATGGGGGATCAAGGGATGGGAGATCAAGGGATGGGGGATCAAGGGATGGGGGATCAGGGGATGGGAGATCAAGGGATGGGAGATCAAGGGATGGGAGATCAAGGGATGGGAGATCAAGGGATGGGAGATCAAGGGATAGGAGATCAAGGGATGGGAGATGAAGGGATGGGAGATCAAGGGATGGGGGATCAAGGGATGGGAGATCAAGGGATGGGGGATCAAGGGATGGGGGATCAGGGGATGGGAGATCAAGGGATGGGAGATCAAGGGATGGGAGATCAAGGGATGGGAGATCAAGGGATGGGAGATCAAGGGATAGGAGATCAAGGGATGGGAGATGAAGGGATGGGAGATCAAGGGATGGGGGATCAAGGGATGGGGGATCAAGGGATGGGAGATCAAGGGATGGGAGATCAAGGGATGGGAGATCAAGGGATGGGAGATCAAGGGATGGGGGATCAAGGGATGGGGGATCAAGGGATGGGAGATCAAGGGATGGGAGATCAAGGGATGGGAGATCAAGGGATAGGAGATCAAGGGATGGGAGATCAAGGGATGGGAGATCAAGGGATGGGAGATCAAGGGATGGGAGATCAAGGAATGGGAGATGAAGGGATGGAGACGCAATGATTGAGAGAAAAAAGCAGATTTTGTGAAAAAAGAGCTCACTGGATCGCTGCAGAAAGGCACCAAGAGCGACATCGAACTGGGCAGGACGTTCGCCACCATCCTGGCTGACAGCGAGTTCCGGCAGAAGCTGCTGCTGGCCGAGACCGAGTCAGAGTTCAAGGAGATGCTGCAGGGCCACGCACACGAGCTCGGAGAGGAGCAGAAAATCTACAGGCGGAAGAGTCTGCGAACTAAGGACTTCATGTCTCAGGCATTCAACTATGTGAGCGGCGCTGCGGCTCTACTCTACTCCCCACTCTACTCCCACTCTACTCCCGATTCTACTCCCACTCTACTCCCACTCTACTCCCACTCTACTCCCCACTCTACTCCCTACTCTACTTCCACTCTACTCCCACTCTACTCCCACTCTATTCCCACTCTACTCCCACTCTACTCCCACTCTACTCCCCATTCTACTCCCCACTCTAATCCCCACTATACTCCCCTCTCTACTCCCACTCTACTCTCTACCAATGAAGCTACCCTCTCTATCAATAAAGCTACCCTCTATTCCCATGAAGCTGCCCTTTCTACCAATGAAGCACCCTCTCTACCAATGAAGCTACCCTCTCTACGAATGAAGCTACCCTCTCTACCAATAAAGCTGCCCTCTCTTCCAATGAAGCTACCCTCTCTACCAATGAAGCTACCCTCTCTACCAATGAAGCTGCCCTCTCTACCAATGAAGCTACCCTCTCTACCAATGAAGCTACCCTCTCTACCAATGAAGCACCCTCTCTACCAATGAAGCTACCCTCTCTACCAATGAAGCTACCCTCTCTACCAATGAAGCTACCCTCTCTACCAATGAAGCTACCCAACTCAATCTACCCCAGGAGAGCAGCTGGCCCATCTGCAATGGCATCCGAGCGGACTTGAAGCGCCGACTTTCGCACTACCTTTCCGACTTCATTGACGGTAAATTTGATCTAAAAAATTTCCAAGTCGAACGAAGGACTAGGCTAAATTGTCAAAACTGAATTTCTAATCACACGCCTTTGGCAGCCTTCCGCGACAACAAAACCATCAGGAAAGTGGTGACTACTGTCATCTTCTTGTACTTCGCCTGTCTCATGCCCTGCATCGCATTCGGTGTGCTCAACAACAGCCTCACCAACGGCTACATCAGTGAGTCGTTTGGACTTTTCGCCTTTCAATTCGTGCGGACACTCTTCTTGTCACTTTCGTAGTCTTCTTGTCACTCTTGTGCTCTTATTGTCACTCTTGCAGTCTTCTTGTCACTCTCGTAGTCTTCTTGTTACTCTCGTAGTCTTCTTGTCACTCTTGTGCTCTTATTGTCACTCTTGCAGTCTTATTGTCGCTCTCGTAGTCTTCTTGTCACTCTCGTAGTCTTCTTGTCACTCTTGTGCTCTTCCTTTCACTCTTGCAGTCTTCTTTTAACTTTTGCAGTCTTCTTGTCACCCTTGCGGTCTTCTTGTCACTCTCGCAGTCTTCTATTCACTCTGGCAGTCTTCTTGTCACTCTCGCAGTCTTCTATTCACTCTGGCAGTCTTCCAGTCATTCCCACGACCAGACTTCTCATATGAAATCAATCAACATGTTTCTCTCTAAGTGAATAATAAAAAACGAGAACCCAAAGCACTGGCTAAACTATCCCATCTTCGCCACCTCACAGCGGTGCACAGGGTGATTCTCTCCCAATGCATTGGCGGCGTCACATTCGCTCTGTTTGGCGGCCAACCTTTGATCATCATGCTGACCACGGCCCCGCTGGCGCTGTACACTCACAGTGAGTCCGTCCGCTCAAAGGGGAATCTCCTTTGTTGAATAATTTCCTTATTAGCAAATATTTCTATTCTAATTTCAATTTTAGAGGTTTTCCGCTGAGATTCGACCGGGAATTCCCTTGAACAGTATAATGGGAATCCCCCTAGTATCGAGATTTCCATGGATACGGCTGCGAATCCATTAATATGATTGGGATTCTTTGCGCAGGGATTTCCCCACATAGCTACTGCAAGGAATTTCCCGATATCGGGATGGGATTCCCTTGGAAATCTTCTGGGGATTTCCCTAGATTTACTCAGGGATTCCCCACATACATGTAGCTTCTTCTAGGAATTTCCTGATAACGGGATGGAATTCCCTTGGATTCGGCTTGGGATCTCCCTAGATTTGCGCAGGGATTCCCCAAATAGCTACTGCTAGGAGTTTCCCGATAACGGGATGGGATTCCCTTAGATTCGGGATTTATTTCCATTGACACGAGGCGTATGATTTGAGATTCTATGAATTTGCCGGGATTTCCCCGGAGAAACTTGGGGTTTCCTTATGTGCAATTGTCAATTTCCCGACATGCAATTGTCAGAATCCCGACATGCAATTGTCAATTGTCAATTGTCAATATACATTGAAGATTATGTGCGAAATACAAGGCGGGACTTTCAAATTGACACTTGTACTATTTCTGCTTCTGTTTCTCCTTCTGTTCCTGCTTCTAATAAGCAAAGCTGGGCTCCACTCCTTCGCGGACTGGGGTTAGAAAAGTCCATCTGACATATTTATTGGGCATTTGAGAAATTTGTGCTACGAGTATTGTGGGCATCCTTAAACTTGAGTGAGTCAAATATGACCGGATGTTGCTTCTTTGCTCTGCATTAGCTCGCACTTGAATGAGTTCTAGTTCCTGTTTGAGAGGCTTTACGAGCTTAATGATGACTGCCTTAGCTTTCAATTTTTTGCCAGACGTATGGAATTTAAAGGATTCTAAGAAATATAGAATTAGCCTTAAATGCAAGTAATTAATTTTACCTATAAAGTAGATCAGATAAGGAAAGGTACACCAATCAGATAAGCACAGGTACACCAATCAGATAAGCACAGGTACGCCAATCAGATAAGCACAGGTACACCAATCAGATAAGCACAGGTACGCCAATCAGATAAGCACAGGTACGCCAATCAGATAAGCACAGGTACGCCAATCAGATAAGCACAGGTACGCCAATCAGATAAGGACAGGTACATCAGTCAGATAAGCACAGGTACACCAGTCAGATAAGCACAGGTACACCAATCAGATAATCACAGGTACACCAATCAGATAAGCACAGGTACACCAGTCAGATAAGCACAGGTACACCAATCAGATAAGCACAGGTACACCAATCAGATAAGCACAGGTACACCAGTCAGATAAGCACAGGTACACCAGTCAGATAAGCACAGGTACACCAGTCAGATAAGCACAGGTACACCAATCAGATAAGCACAGGTACACCAATCAGATAAGCACAGGTACGCCAATCAGATAAGCACAGGTACGCCAATCAGATAAGCACAGGTACACCAATCAGATAAGCACATGTACACCAATCAGAAAAGCACAGGTACACCAATCAGATAAACACAGGTACACCAATCAGATAAAGACATACAGACATAAAAGAAGACAAAACTACAATGGGCATTCATCAGTGTGAATAAGAGTACACTGGAATGGGAGAAAAATTAGGGGAACACATCGTCGTCATAATAGGAAGAGTTTTCTGAATAATTGATGAAGTTCGAGCCCAGTACCACCTCTTGATAATTTGACAATTTCATTTTTCTATCTGCACTCGGCGCTCGGTTCGTCAGACTTTTTCGCCATAATCTGTCAATAAAAGTCCAACGTGCTCTCTCTCTCTCTCTCTCTCTCTCTCTCTCTCTCTCTCTCTCTCTCTCTCTCTCTGCTCTCTGCTCTCAGCCGGCACTGCTCAACTGCATGGCTTCCGAAGCAAAGTGTGGAATTGAAAAACAGACAAGTCTCACAGTTGCAGACAGACTTCTCAAACACAGACAGACTAAGGGTGGGTGAGGGAAGCTGAGTTGGAAGCCTCATCGTGAGACGCGACCATTTGCATTCAAATTGCCTGCCTCTGCGCTGGCTCTGACAGGCCAGTCTGCCTGAGCTCAGCTCCGCAGGAGAACAGGGACTTCAGGACTCTTTTCAAAGCCGCTATTTTGTACTTTTAAAGCTAGCGATATTTTCCTTTCGACATCCGCAATGGTGTTCTGAAGTTTCGAACCCGCTGAGCTTCTCAAAGTGCACTCAAGACAACCGAAAATCCAAAACCGCCGCCAACAACCCCCCACCGCAGTAATTTTCGAGCTCAGCCAAAATCACGGCTTGGATTTCTTCGCCTTCTTCGGCTGGGTTGGCGCCTTCAATGCGGCCCTGCTGCTGCTCTACGCTGTGCTGGACCTCAGCAAGCTGATGCGCTGGTCCACCCGCAGCACCGAGGAGATCTTCGCCATGTTCATCTCGGTGGCCTTCACCGTGGAAGCCGTGAAGAGCGTCTATGGCAGTGAGTGGGGCAGACAGACAGACAGACAGACAGACACTAAGACAGACACCAAGGCAGACACTAGGACAGACACTAAGACAGACACTAAGGCAAACACTAAGACAGACACTAAGGCAAACACTAAGACAGACACTAAGGCAGACACTAAGACAGACACTAAGGCAGATACTAAGACAGACACTAAGGCAGACACTAAGACAGACACTAAGACAGACACTAAGACAGACACTAAGACGGACACTAAGACAGACACTAAGAAAGACACTAAGGCAGACACTAAGACAGACACTAAGGCAGACACTAAGACAGACACTAAGGCAGACACTAAGACAGACACTAAGGCAGACACTAAGACAGACACTAAGGCAGACACTAAGAAAGACACTAAGGCAGACACTAAGACAGACACTAAGGCAGACACTAAGACAGACACTAAGGCAGACACTAAGGCAGACACTAAGACAGACACTAAGAAAGACACTAAGGCAGACACTAAGACAGACACTAAGGCAGACACTAAGACAGACACTAAGGCAGACACTAAGACAGACACTAAGGCAGACACTAAGAAAGACACTAAGGCAGACACTAAGAAAGACACTAAGGCAGACACTAAGACAGACACTAAGGCAGACACTAAGACAGACACTAAGGCAGACACTAAGGCAGACACTAAGGCAGACACTAAGACAGGCACTAAGACAGACACTAAGGCAGACACTAAGACAGACACTAAGACAGGCACTAAGACAGACACTAAGGCAGACACTAAGGCAGACACTAAGACAGACACTAAGACAGACACTAAGACAGACACTAAGACAGACACTAAGACAGGCACTAAGACAGACACTAAGCCAGACACTAAGGCAGACACTAAGACAGGCACTAAGACAGGCACTAAGACAGACACTAAGACAGACACTAAGACAGGCACTAAGACAGACACTAAGGCAGACACTAAGACGGACACTAAGACAGACACTAAGACAGACACTAAGACAGACACTAAGACAGACACTAAGGCAGACACTAAGGCAGACACTAAGGCAGACACTAAGACAGACACTAAGGCAGATACTAAGACGGACACTAAGACAGACACTAAGACAGACACTAATACAGACACTAAGACAGACACTAAGGCAGACACTAAGACAGACACTAAGACAGACACTAAGACAGACACTAAGGCAGACACTAAGACAGACACTAAGACAGACACTAAGGCAGATACTAGGACGGACACTAAGACAGGCACTAAGACAGACACTAAGACAGACACTAAGACAGGCACTAAGACAGGCACTAAGACAGGCACTAAGACAGACACTAAGACAGACACTAAGACAGGCACTAAGACAGGCACTAAGACAGGCACTAAGACAGACACTAAGACAGACACAAAGGCAGATTTACAATTTGAATAATCTAGAAGGGCATTTAAAAATCCTCTCCAGATTTTGACACCTACTACTGTGATGGAAACGGAGGCGCCGAAACCAACGGCGGCAACTTGACTTCCGGCTCGGACAAGTGGGGTCCAAACCTGACTCTGGATAGCCAATCAGCATTGAATGGGAGCAGCTCAGTCGGCCAAAAACAGCAGAACTGCCAGAGAGACGTCAGCATCCTGTTTCTGCTTCTGTGCATTGGCACCGTGTTTCTGTCCATGTACCTGCTCAACTTCACCAAGACGTAATTACACGATGGATTGCTAATCTAGCCAACATCACATGTGAAGGAATGGAATGGATTGCTAATCTAGCCAACGTCATATGTGAAGGAATAGAATGGATTGCTAATCTAGCCAACGTCATATGTGAAGGAATAGAATGGATTGCTAATCTAGCCTACATCATATGTGAAGGAATAGAATGGATTGCTAATCTAGCCAATATCATATGTGAAGGAATAGAATGGATTGCTAATCTAGCCAACGTCATATGTGAAGGAATAGAATGGATTGCTAATCTAGCCTACATCATATGTGAAGGAATAGAATGGATTGCTAATCTAGCCAACATCATATGTGAAGGAATAGAATGGATTGCTAATCTAGCCTACATCATATGTGAAGGAATAGAATGGATTGCTAATCTAGCCAACATCATATGTGAAGGAATAGAATGGATTGCTAATCTAGCCAACGTCATGTGTGAAGGAATAGAATGGATTGCTAATCTAGCCAACATCATATGTGAAGGAATAGAATGGATTGCTAATCTAGCCAACATCATATGTGAAGGAATAGAATGGATTGCTAATCTAGCCTACATCATATGTGAAGGAATAGAATGGATTGCTAATCTAGCCAACATCATATGTGAAGGAATAGAATGGATTGCTAATCTAGCCTACATCATATGTGAAGGAATAGAATGGATTGCTAATCTAGCTAACGTGGATCATTGCATCGAATTAATATTTTTAATCTATCGGACAAATGAAAAGTCAATGCGAAAAAGAGATTTCTCCTAATCTGATATCTTTTCGGTTGGGAAATTTCAAGCTCAATCCCGAGTCCCAGCAACATTCTGTCGGGCTGATCCCCCAGAGCTGGTTTGCTAATCTCCCCCCCCCCGTCTCCCTCCAAAAATCTGACAGGCAATCTCCTGGGCGGATCGAAAATCCCTGACTAATCGTACCGGGATGCCATCCATTATTGTCATTCGGCCCTTCTTCTCCCCTCCAACTACCTTCGAGTTGCAATTAGTCCCAGTTAGATTTAGAAATTCGTGCTCGAAAGAGTGAGTCAGGACCGAAGGGGGGGAGTGGAGAGAGAGAGAGCTGCCTGACGCCCGCTGTGTGCACTCTTATTTCGCCAGGCCCTACTTGAACCGAGCCAAGCGAGAGCTCATGGCCGACTTCTCACTGCCGGTGTCCGTGCTGGCGATGTCGTTCGTTGGCACTTACCTGTTCAGGAATGTCCAGCGTGAGTTAAGAATCGATTTTTAATGCACTTTTGGCTGCCGCATTTGACGCCTTTTTCGCTCTCTTAACGCCTTCTGACAACATGTTTGACAACATTTTTAAAAACATTTAAAATTAGCAATTTCAAAGACAGACAGATAGAAAGCTCTCAATTTCTGAGGTTCCATTCATGTCGTATTCATAAGCCTGGACCACACTCTTTTTGTAGCTCCGTCGAAACGTCACACAAGAATGTACATTCAGATCGAAGTAAAGCAAGATTTGGGGGTAGGAAAACAAGTCACAATGTACATTGAATGTACATTCTAGCCGCGGCTAATTTAATCGCAAGGCGGGGTGAGGGGGATCGCGGGGAGCTACCCGCGGAGCATTGCACGGACTAGGACGGGGGCTGCACTGGACTAGTCCTTACCCCTCACCCCTCACCCCTCACCCCTCACCCCTCACCCTCACACCTCACCCCTCACCCCTCACCCCTCACCCCTCACTCCTCACCCCTCACCCCTCACCCCTCACTCCTCATCCCTCACCCCTCACCCCTCACCCCTCACACCTCACCCCTCACCCCTCACCCCTCACCCCTCACCCCTCACCCCTCACCCCTCACCCCTCACACCTCACCCCTCACCCCTCACCCCTCACCCCTCACCCCTCACCCCTCACCCCTCACCCCTCACCCTCACACCTCACCCCTCACCCCTCACACCTCACACCTCACCCCTCACCCCTCACCCCTCACCCCTCACACATCACCCCTCACCCCTCACCCCTCACCCCTCACCCCTCACCCCTCACCCCTCACCCCTCACCCCTCACCCCTCACACCTCACCCCTCACCCCTCACCCCTCACCCCTCACCCCTCACACCTCACCCCTCACCCCTCACACCTCACCCCTCACCCCTCACCCCTCACACCTCACACCTCACCCCTCACCCCTCACCCCTCACCCCTCACACCTCACCCCTCACCCCTCACCCCTCACCCCTCACCCCTCACACCTCACCCCTCACCCCTCACACCTCACCCCTCACCCCTCACCCCTCACCCCTCACACCTCACACCTCACCCCTCACCCCTCACACCTCACCCCTCACCCCTCACACCTCACACCTCACCCCTCACACCTCACACCTCACCCCTCACCCTCACACCTCACCCCTCACCCCTCACCCCTCACACCTCACACCTCACACCTCACCCCTCACTCCTCATCCCTCACCCCTCACCCCTCACCCCTCACCCCTCACTCCTCATCCCTCACCCCTCACCCCTCACCCCTCACCCCTCACCCCTCACCCCTCACCCCTCACCCCTCACCCCTCACCCCTCACCCCTCACCCCTCACCCCTCACACCTCACACCTCACCCCTCACCCCTCACACCTCACCCCTCACCCACCAAACTAGGTGGGTAATTTTACGTTACTGGAATCTCTATCTAGCTCGTAGTCAGCGGCCGTTAGGTAGCGTAGAGTGTTAAGGGAGAGTGTTAAGATAAGCGAATCGCGGCACCCCCAATCCCGCAGTGGAAAAGTTCTCGTGCCTGCCCTACATCCAGCTGGAGTTCGTGATTGCCAGACCCCTGCCAGGCCTGGCCATTCTGGGCGCTTTCGGTTTGGCAATTCCGCTATCTATGCTGTTCTTCATGGAACAGAACATCAGCTCGGCTATGGTGAATTGTCCGGCCAACAAGTGAGAGACCTTATTTTGCTTGTCTGTGACCTTTGCTTGCAGGGGCGCGTATTTTGTTGTTTGTTGTTGTTGTTATCAATAGAGTTTAGTTTATATCTGAGATAAATTCCGGCCCGCGAAGCCTCGGGTCCTTGAAACTTCACAATAGCAATCCGGCCGCTCATGGTTCGTGTCTCTTTGCAGCTGTCTTCTCCTCTCTAATAATCTCTTCTCTTTTCTCTCCTCTCCTCTCCTCTTTCCTCTCTCCTCTCTCTCTCTCTCTCCGCTCTGCTCTTCTATCTCTCTCTTCCCTTGCCTCTCCTTCCTCCTGTCCTCTCTTCTCTCTCCTCTTCTCTCCTCATCTCTCCTCTTCTTTTCTCTCCACTCCTCTCCCCTCCTATCTCCTCTCCTTCTATCTCTCTTCTCTCTTCTCTATTTTGTCTGACCCTCTCCTCTCTCTCCTCATCTGGCCCGCAATCATGCACTGGATTTTCTATCTTGGCCCTTGAGGTAAAAAACTTTGCCGACCCCATGTATAGATAGACTACGCCTCCTCCGTGAGTCACTTTTGACAATAATAATGTTGATTAATACTTGAGTCATTCTAAATAATTTAGCCTGAAGTTACAGAAATAAACGGATGTTATCTGATACTTTCCGACCTACAGCTCGTTTCTAAGAAAGTCGAGGAGTAGCGTCCTTGTAATCGAACCTGGGCCGTCCATTTCTTATTATTATCCAGGCTGCGCAAGGGTTCCGCTTATCACCTGGACCTCTTGACCGTGGCGCTGATGAACGGAGTCATGTCCTGTTTCGGCTTACCCTGGGTGCACGGCGCCCTGCCGCACTCGCCGCTGCACGTGAAAGCTTTGGCCGACCTTGAGGAGCGAATCGACCTTGGCCAGCACGTGCACCAGAGGTGACCGGGGGCGGGGAGGCGGGCATTGGTTGGCAGTTGCTTCCAGACTGGGCTAGCTAACCACCTGTAAACCGCTGAAACAGACTACTCACCAATCTACGAGCTGGCCTAGTAATCTGCCAACTACCCAACCAATCTGCCAACTACCCAACCAATCTGCAAACTACCCAACCAATATGCCAACTACCCAACCAATATGCAAACTACCAAACCAATCTGCAAACTACCCAACCAATATGGAAGCTACCCAACTAATCTGCAAACTACCCAACCAATATGCAAGCTACCCAACTAATCTGCAAACTACCCAACCAATATGCAAGCTACCCAACTAATCTGCAAACTACCCAACCAATATGCAAGCTACCCAACCAATCTGCAAACTACCAAACTAATCTGCAAGCTACCCAACCAATCTGCAAACTACCCAACCAATATGCAAGCTACCCAACTAATATGCAAACTACCCAACCAATCTGCAAACTACCCAACCAATCTGCAAACTACCCAACCAATCTGCAAACTACCCAACCAACTGCAAACTACCCAACTAATCTGCAAACTTACCAAACCAACTGCAAACTACCCAACTAATCTGTAAACTTACCCAACCAACTGCAAGCTACCCTTGCCACCATTTCAGCGTCGTTCGAGTCCGCGAGACCCGGATCACCGGAGTTGTTTCAAATGTTCTGATCGGCCTGTCGCTACTGATGTGCCCGGTGCCGCTCAGCTTCATCCCGGTCCCGGTGCTGGACGGCCTGTTCGTCTGCATGGCCATCACCGCCCTGTTCGACAACCAGCTGTTCGAACGGATCCTGCTGCTGTTCACTGAACAGGTAAACCGGGGGACAGGTGTTTGCAGTCAGAGGCATATAACAGGTATTAAAGCATCTAGGTCAGGGGGTCAACCGGCCCGCGATGCCTCTCTATCCGGCGTTCGGGTCCTTTGACACTTCACAATAGCAAGCCGGCCCTCGGGTCCTTTGAAACTTCACAATAGCAAGCCGGCCCTCGGGTCCTTTGACACTTCACAATAGCAAGCCGGCCCTCGGTCCTTTGAAACTTCACAATAGCAAGCCGGCCCTCGGTCCTTTGAAACTTCACAATAGCAAGCCGGCCCTCGGGTCCTTTGACACTTCACAATAGCAAGCCGGCCCTCGGGTCCTTTGAAACTTCACAATAGCAAGCCGGCCCTCGGGTCCTTTGACACTTCACAATAGCAAGCCGGCCCTCGGGTCCTTTGACACTTCACAATAGCAACCCGGCCCTCGGGTCCTTTGACACTTCACAATAGCAAGCCGGCCCTCGGGTCCTTTGACACTTCACAATAGCAAGCCGGCCCTCGGGTCCTTTGACACTTCACAATAGCAAGCCGGCCCTCGGGTCCTTTGACACTTCACAATAGCAAGCCGGCCCTCGGGTCCTTTGACACTTCACAATAGCAAGCCGGCCCTCGGGTCCTTTGACACTTCACAATAGCAAGCCGGCCCTCGGGTCCTTTGAAACTTCACAATAGCAAGCCGGCCCTCGGGTCCTTTGACACTTCACAATAGCAAACCGGCCCTCGGGTCCTTTGACACTTCACAATAGCAACCCGGCCCTCGGGTCCTTTGAAACTTCACAATAGCAAGCCGGCCCTCGGGTCCTTTGACACTTCACAATAGCAAGCCGGCCCTCGGGTCCTTTGACACTTCACAATAGCAACCCGGCCCTCGGGTCCTTTGACACTTCACAATAGCAAGCCGGCCCTCGGGTCCTTTGACACTTCACAATAGCAACCCGGCCCGCTCAAGGCTTATGTCTGTTCTCAGCTCTCTTCTCTTTCCTCTCTCCCTTCTCTCTCCTCTCTTCTCTTCCCCTCTTTTCTTATCTTATCTCTTCTCTCTTCTCTCTTCCCTCATCCCATCTCTAGCCCTTCCTCTCCCCTTTAATCTCTCATCTTCTATTCCTTCTTCCTTCCTCTCTCATCTGGCCCGCAGCCATGAGCTGGATTCTTTATCTGGCCTTTGATGCAAAACAATTTTCCCACCCCTGATCTAGTTATAAATAACTAAAGCAGGTAACTAGAACAGGTAACTAGAACAGGTAACTAGAACAGGTAACTAGAACAGGTAACTAGAACAGGTAACTAGAACAGGTAACTAGAACAGGTAACTAGAACAGGTACTAAAGTTTAAGCGCACTCCCATGATGCATCCCCAGGCCGCTTACCCACCGTCGCACTACCTGAGGCGGGTCCCGCAGCGCAAGGTGCACATTTTCACCTGCCTGCAGCTGCTGCAACTCTTTGTCCTGTGCGCCCTTGGATTCAACAGCATCGCCTACGCCAAGCTCGGCTTCCCCGTCATCCTGTTTTTGCAGATGCCTGTCAGGTAAGGTCAACTGCCGGGGTGACGCTATCGGTGCTTTGGCATCTTTACACTCAATTTGGCGCTTAGACACCCACATTGGCCCTTAGACAGCCACATTGGCGCTTAGACACCCACATTGGCGCTTAGACACCCACTTTGGCGCTTAGACACCCACTTTGGCGCTTAGACACCCACATTGGCGCTTAGACACCCACATTGGCGCTTAGACACCCACTTTGACGCTTAGACACCCACTTTAGCGCTTAGACAGCCACTTTGACGCTTAGACACCCACTTTAGCGCTTAGACAGCCACATTTGCGCTTAGACACCCACATTGGCGCTTAAACACCCACATTGGCGCTTAGACACCCACTTTGGCGCTTAGACACCCACTTTGGCGCTTAGACACCCACATTGGCGCTTAGACACCCACTTTGGCGCTTAGACACCCACTTTGGCGCTTAGACACCCACTTTGGCGCTTAGACGCCTACTCTGGCGCTTAGACAGGTCTACTTTGGCGCTTAGACACCTACTTTGGCTCTTAGACATGTCTAATTTGGCGCTTAGACACCTACTTTTCGCGCTTAGACACCTACTTTGGAGTTTAGACACTCAATTTGGCAGCAAAATCAGCTCCCCAGCAACCAGGGGTCCTAACCATGTATCCTAATCTGTATCTGAATCATATATCTGCATAACCCCTGCCTGACATTCCTAGGCACCTCCTCATACCAAAGCTAATTGATGAGAACTATCTGGATGCCCTGGACAAACCAATGTAACGGAGAAGCCAGTGCAAAGTCAGCCGCAAATATTTCAACAAAATCTAGCTAATAATTATTATCAACGAGCTGTGCCGCCCGATCGAATCCCGGCTTCATATTTTATTGTAGATTTTCCCTGAAAAATGAAAAATTGAAATCTTTGTATGTAGAAGCCATATGACATGTGACATATGAAGCCATATGACATAGGACAGAAATCCTTTCAAGCATGACTGTGAAAGTGAATCAGTTAGCAACAAAAATTTAGTACAAATTGCAATAACTTTACATTTAAATTTGCTTCACAGATGCTTACAAGTAGTGTGTGTTGTCAATTATTTTGGTTCAATTGTCTTATAATTTGAACTCTTTGCTAAAGTGTATGCCATATTAGTTTGTTTGTGTTCCTGTCTGGCAGAATGTGTTAAGCCTGCCGACTCTGTACTTTCTTTGTGAAAGTTGAACAAAAATAAAATGCCTGCATATATTATGAGAAACCTTGTGAGCAATATTTTCTAAGAACCATTTGCTTGGTTGATTTTTAGCTCTTCTTGTCCACTTTCTATGAGAAAGTAAATTTTTTTTAATCCATGGCTCAATCGCTTCTCCTAACAGTCCTTTTGATCAACCCAGAGACAAACGTTTTTAGTACAGTAGACTAGAGACAATCATTTTTTGTATAGTGGACTAGAGACAGATCATTTTTTGTATAGTGGACTAGAGACAAATCATTTTTTGTATAGTGGACTAGAGACAAATCATTTTTAGTATAGTGGACTAGAGAGAAATCATTTTTAGGATAGTGGACTAGAGGGAAATCATTTTTAGTATAGTGGACTAGAGGGAAATCATTTTTAGTATAGTGGACTAGAGAGAAATCTTTTTTAGTATAGTGGACTAGAGAGAAATCATTTTAGTATAGTGGACTAGAGAGAAATCATTTTTAGTATAGTGGACTAGAGGGAAATCATTTTAGTATAGTGGACTAGAGAGAAATCATTTTAGTATAGTGGACTAGAGAGAAATCATTTTTAGTATAGTGGACTAGAGGGAAATCATTTTTAGTATAGTGGACTAGAGAGAAATCATTTTTAGGATAGTGGACTAGAGGGAAATCATTTTTAGTATAGTGGACTAGAGGGAAATCATTTTTAGTATAGTGGACTAGAGAGAAATCATTTTTAGTATAGTGGACTAGAGGGAAATCATTTTTAGTATAGTGGACTAGAGAGAAATCATTTTTAGTATAGTGGACTAGAGAGAAATCATTTTTAGGATAGTGGACTAGAGGGAAATCATTTTTAGTATAGTGGACTAGAGGGAAATCATTTTTAGTATAGTGGACTAGAGAGAAATCTTTTTTAGTATAGTGGACTAGAGACAAATCATTTTTTGTTTAGTAAATTAGAGACAAATCATTTTTAGTATAGTGGACTAGAGACAAATCATTTTTTGTAAGCTTAGTAAGTATGTGCTCGTAGGTAGGTGGGTAGGTAGCTAGATAGATAGGTAGGCATGCTAGTAAGCAAGCCTCACAGAGCTTATGAAGGTCATGTATACATGTAACTCTTTGCTACAGTATATGAAAAACTCAAATAAGTTTAGTGAAAATACGAGCCCTAGTAACAACACACTTTATAATAGCAGTAACAGTCAAGTTAAGAATCAGAAAACTCAGAAGCAATTTCTTCGCAAGTAGATTATGGAGCTCATTTTAAATCGCGGAGTTTATTCAATTTGAAGTCTATAGCAAAGTATGCCAGCGAGGGTCGCATTCTCAGAGTTATTGTCATCAGTAATTTTAGCCAATCAGCGCAGGTCGAACTTGACCCATTCGCCGCTGCTTCCAACGCTTTGCTCAACCAGCGAGTTGGCGAACTGCAGCAGGCGGCATTTCTTCAAGTTGCTGTTGTACAGCACCTGCCTGGAGTTGCCAGCCTGCAGTGCATTGGCAACACACATTCTGCCGCTGTCTACGGACTGCTGCACATCTTCGTAGCAATACCAAGAGTGGTAGTGCGTTCGATTGAACTGGGTGGCGATCCACAATGACGCCGGAGTTGTCATCGGCGAGCTCGTGCTGTTTGAGTACTCGCAAACATATCCGTACCTGGCTGTGCAGGTCATGTCTCCGATTCTGTTGTTGCTCGACGTTAGAAAGTCGATCGCGGAGCTGTCCGTTGAGAACTTGCCGTTGCCGTTGACCCGCTGCCAGCCCGCTGCGCTGCCGCCTCGAATGTCGGCTAGCGAGCACAGGCCGACCGACAGAGCAGTTTCACTGACTCGTACAAATTTATCAGTTCGCCACCGATCGATTGGCACTGACGGTTGGCCTCGCACCAGGTGAAGCTGTGCGCTGGATTGACGAACACGCATTGACCGGCTTGCAGGCTGAATGGCTGGGGGCACTGGGCTGCTGACTCAGACCGGGACTGGGACACTCGAAGTAGAGTAATCAACAATTGAAGTAGTTGCAACGCTGGAATCTTTGTTGTCATGGTTACTAAACTAGTTGGGATTTTTAAGGACAATTTCTCGTGATGATATTAGATAGTTTATATAGAGTATTTTTTTTCTTAGCCAGAAAATTTTCAAGAATCTGACATCAAAGTTGAATTGTTGTTGAGACTTGTACGAGTGTGACAGAACTGTTCTAATGGCAGCTTTTCATCAAGGATTCTGCTTTTTGCATGACTAGCCGGAGGCCCCAGCTACTTGTCAATCTATCAGGCTATCAAATTACGAAAAGTTTTCTTTGTTTCACAGGACACTGGATCGTAATTAATGCATTCACAGGGCTGCACACGCGTGTCCCAAAACTTGACTTTCCCACACTAATCTGCATCTGAAGCGAACATGCATCCAAATTATTTAAACAGCGAGTTGTCCAACAGCTTTCAGATTTAGTAGGTTGGCAGATGTACTTTAACAGTATTTCTGTACGTAGCTATTAAAGAAGAGATCGATTTTTAAACTTGTTAACATCTTGACACAGAAAAACACCGTACTTCGTACTTCTATGCTCGCATAATAATAGCCTTTTACATGCAGATCGAGATCGGTACGACATACAGTACTGTATCATATGCTGCACGGTAGATCTAAGTTTGAGAAGTTGGGGGGGGAAGGGTAGTGTCGGTAAAAGTACAAGTACATGAGGGCTAAACATAATTCCATAAGAATACCTTACTTTATCAATGTACTTTTCTTGTAAAGGATAGACAGGTTTAGCGAAACTAAACAAAAAAAAAGTTTTGGAAACAAAAAATAATTTATAAACTGCACCGAAACTTTATTGATTAATCGGGAAGAGAAGAGCTTGTTAATCATACGCTCGTATATCTCGTTTTCTCTTGGCTTCGAAAAGTCAAAAATAAAACTGGCTTCACTATCCCATGATGCGCAGGAGTCCACCGGATGCAACCCTGGTGATAGCCCCGGTCAGACTTCCGGTCACAGCCTCGACGATACTCCTTTTCCCCCAGCTGAAGAGCGTGCTGCACGCCTGATAGACGCTGTTGAAAGCGCTTTTCGCGTATTCGCGCATGCCAACGCGGCCACGCCAGACGTCGCCAAGGCCCAGAAAATGCAGGCTGATCTTTTGCCCGTAGCGGCACAGAGTGGCAAAGTGCTCGCAGTTGTTGGCGGCAACATTGTAGTCCCAGTGCTTGTACAACCAGCTGCGAGCGTCGAACACAATCTGCGGCCTTGGCTTGGCCGGCAGGTCGTAATCGTGCAAGTTGTTCTTGCGCACCAGTGTGCCACGGAATACTTCTACCAGTAGGCCTCGCTTAGCTGGGCCCGATCCGACAATGTGAATGACGTCTCCATTGCCTACATAAACAGCGTAGTGGCTGTAAAAAAATTGATATATGTAGTTGCCCTTCTGCTGCACGAGGTCGCCAGGCTGCAGATGATTCACCAGGCTCTCCGGATCGCAGAAGTCGGAGGTGTCATGTCCACTGGCCTGACTGCCGGCATAGTTGTCGTATGCTGTCAGCGCTGAGCAACGAGTGTCTCTGTAGCCTCCGCTACGGTAGCTGCTGCTTGACTGTCCCATTCAGATGCAACAGCCGAATTCTGCTGCAGGATTCTCTCTGAGAGGGGAAATCTTGCCGACCTAAAACTTCTTGCACAGCGACTTAAAATTGCAGTAGTACTCGCGTATATAAAATGATTGTTGCTATAAGGTACTAGAATGAAAAAAGGTTTGAAATTACCCTTGAATTGAGCATCCACTGCACAGAGAATTACGAGTATGTAGTGCTGTACATGGACACTGTACACTCAAGAGAAGTTCTGCTTGAAGCTTTTAACTGATCTGCTCAATGTGCAATATTAGCTCGTATTAGACAATTTCTAAACGGTATGCACTTGATACTGTAAGCCATTTAATAATTTTTTCACTTGTGTACAATGAGGTCTACACCCTGCAGAAGAAATAAGCGCTCTGTTTATTAGAGTTTATTTTTCGGGAATTTCTGCTTCTTCTACACATTTTGCGTGTCTTCTATGTTTGAAGCTTTTTTATTAAGTTGTCTGCATCAGAGTAGAGAGATTTTGAAAATTAGCGTTATCGGACTATCTTTACCAGTGTCCTGGTTGAGTATCTTGGCGTGAGCAAAAAGGGAACTTAAGGAGCATATTATAAGTAAGATTGTATTTTACACGTGTATTGCGTGGAATAGCATTTAGCACAGTATTGTAGCTCTCTCTAATAAGGAACTAAGAGAACGATAGCTTATTTTAGTTGCCGTATTTCTACATCATGCCTAAATTTAGCTTTTACCTGTTCTCACAGTTTTTCGTAGACACAAAAGAAACGATGGCACTTTATGCCCTGTTTTTATATTCATTTGACTCGGAGCTCGGGGGGGAATAAACTGCATGAAGCTTTTTTACCTTGTACAATCGCTTTTGCCATTATCCTAAGAAAAAGATTTTTAAAGCAAAAAAAGTATTAGTCCCGATAGCTAGCTGTCCAGCCTAGGACATCAGCGTCCCCTGTGAGCTTTGGCATCGAAGCCTCCCTTCTTAAGCCATGGCTTAACCCTGACTCTCCCTTTGATCTGCCTTTGGCTTGGCTTCCAATTCACCCTTGGGATCTCAGCAACCGCCTTCTATCATGAGCCACAGCATTTCGGCAATGCTCTCATGAGGGTCGCCATCATAAGCTCCAAAAATCACATCGTCGAAAAATTTAGCAACCACCATCACAAGCTCGAAAAATCATAAGCTCGAAAAATCACATCGTCGAAAAGTTTAGCAACCACCATCACAAGCTCTAACCCTAACCCGAAGGCACTAATAATAACCCTAAGGCACAAGTACCCTAACCTAACCCTGAACCACAATCCTAAGGCACTAACCCTAACCCCAATCCAAACCTAACCCTAAACCCTAACCCTAAGGCACAAGCTCTAACCCTAACCCTATTCGAGCTTGTGATGGTGGTTGTTAGACTTTTCGACGATGTGATTTTTCGAGCTTATGACTTTTCGAGCTTATGACTTTTCGAGCTTTTGATGGTGGATGCTTTTCGACGATGTGATTTTTCGAGCTAGTGATGGGCCCCCTCTTATGAGCCTTGAAATCTCAGCAATTCCCCCCTCCCCAACAGCCACAGCATCTCAGGAATTTCCCACATAAAATGTTTATGTTTATGTTTTATGTTCGATGACATAAACTGTAACAGTTTGTGTAATTCAACACTCACACCAAGTCCGTTAGAGTAAAAGTTACAGAAAGCAGTTATGACGTAATAATGAGTTTCTCAGTCGTTCAGTTTTCAAGTCGAAAATTCTGCTTGACCTTTGCAAAAAAACAAGTTTTTCGAATACGAGTATTTAATTCCCTTAGCATTGAGCAATCAATGTGATTGATTCATGGATTGATTCCGAAAAAAATCCCATCCAATAGTTAAAATTTGAAGAAAATTAGTCCAACCTCTATGTAGATAATCGATGGCATTTAAGCACGAAAGTAGAGTATAATAGAAGATTCCGAATAGATTCCGAATAGATACAGAATAGATACAGAATAGATACAGAATAGATACAGAATAGATACAGAATAGATACATGTACAGAATAGATACAAAATAGATACATGTACAGAATAGATACAGAATAGATACAGAATAGATACAGAATAGATACAGAATAGATATAGAATAGATACAGAATAGATACAGAATAGATACAGAATAGATATAGAATAGATACAGAATAGATACAGAATAGATACAGAATAGATACAGAATAGATATAGAATAGATACAGAATAGATACAGAATAGATACAGAATAGATACAGAATAGATACAGAATAGATACAGAATAGATACGGACTAGATACACAATAGATACATGTACAGAATAGATACAGAATAGATACAGAATAGATACGGACTAGATACAGAATAGATACATGTACAGAATAGATACAGAATAGATACAGAATAGATACAGAATAGATACAGAATAGATATAGAATAGATACACAATAGATACAGAATAGATACAGAATAGATACAGAATAGATATAGAATAGATACAGAATAGATACATGTACAGAATAGATACAGAATAGATACGGACTAGATACAGAATAGATACAGAATAGATACAGAATAGATACAGAATAGATACAGAATAGATACAGAATAGATACAGAATAGATACATAATAGATACAGAATAGATACAGAATAGATACAGAATAGATACAGAATAGATACAGAATAGATACAGAATAGATACATGTACAGAATAGATACAGAATAGATACGGACTAGATACAGAATAGATACATGTACAGAATAGATACAGAATAGATACGGACTAGATACAGAATAGATACATGTACAGAATAGATACAGAATAGATACATGTACAGAATAGATACAGAATAGATACGGACTAGATACAGAATAGATACATGTACAGAATAGATACAGAATAGATACAGAATAGATACAGAATAGATACAGAATAGATACAGAATAGATACATGTACAGAATAGATACAGAATAGATACGGACTAGATACAGAATAGATACATGTACAGAATAGATACAGAATAGATACGGACTAGATACAGAATAGATACATGTACAGAATAGATACAGAATAGATACGGACTAGATACAGAATAGATACATGTACAGAATAGATACAGAATAGATACAGAATAGATATAGAATAGATACAGAATAGATACAGAATAGATACAGAATAGATACAGAATAGATATAGAATAGATACAGAATAGACACAGAATAGATACAGAATAGACACAATAGATACAGAATAGATACAGAATAGATACATGTACAGAATAGATACAGAATAGATACAGAATAGATACAGAATAGATACAGAATAGATACAGAATAGACACAATAGATACAGAATAGATACAGAATAGATACAGAATAGATATAGAATAGATACAGAATAGATACATAATAGATACAGAATAGATACAGAATAGATACAGAATAGATACAGAATAGATACGGACTAGATACAGAATAGATACATGTACAGAATAGATACAGAATAGATACGGACTAGATACAGAATAGATACATGTACAGAATAGATACAGAATAGATACGGACTAGATACAGAATAGATACATGTACAGAATAGATACAGAATAGATACAGAATAGATATAGAATAGATACAGAATAGATACAGAATAGATACAGAATAGATACAGAATAGATACAGAATAGATACAGAATAGATATAGAATAGATACAGAATAGATACAGAATAGATATAGAATAGATACAGAATAGAAGAGTAATAGAAGCGTAAAGAAGAGAAGAAATCTGAATGTTTTGTACCTTTTAGTTAAATGGAAAGCAAAATGCCAATACCCTACTTGAAGTAGAAACAACAATAAAATTACATCGAAAAATTCGTTTATGTGAGCAGCTCAAGCTGTTCTTTTCAACGCTCTCGACCGTTTTTTTAGTATTTTGAGCATAGCCAGCTTTTGCCCCAAGGTGCACAATGGAGTAGTGAGTTCATCTTGATGCAGGCGGGCTGGGGCAAACTACAATACTGTACATTGTGGCAGTTTTTTCAACCTACTTGTACAACTTCAGACACTTTGCGAGTGCTTTCAGCTTGTTGCACACAGAGAGAGTCCACTCAAAATTCCGTTTAAATACAACGATAGCTAACCCTTATACGTAAATTCGACTGGAACTTTTTTGCTAAAATCATCTGTTCCTTGTTCTAATTGGAATTCGCTTGCTGTAAATGAGAACATGTCTCAAGTCGGTGGACGCAACCAGGAACGGATATCGGTACGTTGTAGAATCGTAAATGAGTCGTGAGAAAGTCGGCCAAAGGTCTAGCGTTAGCGCTTAACTTTCTACTAACTCAGAGTGAATTGCGATTCTAATTCATGATTCATGATAAGTGACGCAGATGCGCTTTAGACGCAGCTCAGTTATTTACCTCGTAGTGACTTCAGCACGCCTCAGATCCAGCTCTACAGTCTCAGAGTCACTTGCGTCACGTCACGTAAGAGTCGTTTCAGAGTCAAAAACAATAAAACACCCGACTCTTTGACGAATTTTTGGCGACTTGTACCGTGACATCTCATCGTTTTAGAGTCGTCTAGAGTCAAACTATTTCCTACTTCCTACTCTGGGACACGTCTTGGCCTGGGTACCGTTTTCATCGGGTCAGCAGTCAGTTTGTCAGTCAAATTTCGGACTCGGTCTCAAAACCTGTAGACTCAGTTATCCTTAATGACGCTCTTTGGTACTGTGCAGTAGGACTGTGTGAGACGATTGACAGAAAATTGATGGGCGAGTCACTGTTTAGACCCAACTTTAAATCAACTTTTAGGCCCGAGAACGCAGAAGTCTGAACGTTCTTCTCGTGGGGAAAACCGGCAGCGGCAAGAGCAGTCTCGGCAATGCGCTGCTGCGAGCTGGAGGGCGCCAGGAGGGCGCCGCCGCCGCTAACTTCGACGCATTCGGCGTCAACCACTCGTTCTGCAGTTCCAGCGTCGACTGCGAGGTTGCCGAGGCGTCCGTGGAAGGAAGACAGCTGACCGTGGTAGACACACCGGGTACAATGGATTCCAACAACCGCGAGAGAGCGCTTCATGAGGTGGCCAATGCCATAGTTCATTGTCGCGAGGGGTTTCACGTAATTCTAATAATAATCCGTGTTGACTGTCGCTTCACTGATGAAGACAGAGCCGCTGTGGAACTTGTGACGCGCATGTTCGGTGAAGACTTCTACAAGCACTGCATAGTGGTGTTCAGCCACGGCGATGACATCGGCAATAGCGAAGAAGCGTTCGCCAGGCTCATCCACGAGGCCCGGAACGCAACCAAATTCCTAAACAGTCTTCTGAACCAATGCGGAAATCGCTTTGTCCTTGTAGACAATCATGGAAGCGTAGAGCACCTTCTTAGCAGGATGGACAGTCTGGTCCAGCAGAACAGAGGCGCGACCTTCACCAACCGGTACTTTGCTGAGGCTAAGGAGGCGCTGCGTCAGCTGCGGCCTGCTCTGCAATCCGAAGAGCAGCAGCGTCGCGAAGAATTCAACAGGCTTGTGGAGAATGCGGGAAAGGACGAGCTGGTTCGACTGAGGAATGAACTGGAGCGGGACCTACAGCGGATTGGGGAGGCCGCGATGAAGAGAGCTGCAACTGATGTTGCTAATAGCGCCATTTTGAACGGTGACACCTGCTTCCCAAGCGACGCCACGGTCGTAACGCCCGATGGTCCAGTGCAGCTGCGCGACCTCCGGCTGGGCCAGCTGGTGCTTGGCAGGAAGGGCAGCTCAGGTAACCGCCTGGCATTTTCACCGGTCTACGCCTGGGGCCACCGGAACCCGGAGGTGGCGGACGCAACCTGGCTGTCGATTCGAACAGAATCTGGCGCGTGCCTCGCGCTGAGCCCCGGGCACCTGCTGCTTCTGGCCGAGACGGCAGAGAGTGCGGCTTGTGCACCGCGCGCTGCTCCCGCCAGCCAGCTGCGTGCCGGACAATCCTCTCTGTGGACGATGGGACCAGGTGGACTCCGAAGAGACCTCGTTGTGTGTGTTCAACAAGCCAGCAGCAGAAGCCACCGCGGCATCTACGCACCGTTCACCCTGAGCGGCAGTCTACTGGTTGACGGCGTGCTGGCATCCTGCTACGTCGACTGCGGCCCGCTGACCGCGCCGCAGATGCACGCCCTCCTGGCTCCGGTGCGAGCAGCCTGGCGCGTCTGGCCAGCCGGCATGGCAGCCGTTGGCTGCCCTCAGCCCGGCAGTGGCGGCGGCATGCCCTGCTGGGTCCGACTGGCAGCAAAGCTCACCCGAGCTCTGTCTGAGGCATGAAGGCCATTCAACGTTATTCTGTTTCCCGCCAGACTCTTGCTGAAAGAGGCGTTCTAGCTCTTGCAGCTTGTTAAAAGCAACTCTCTGATCTATGCATGCGGTATGTCATATCCTTAGATTGCATCACCCAAATTGGGACAAGTACGCTCGTACTCTACTTTCAGTAGCCACATTTTTCTAAATAAATGACTAAAATTCTGAGAATTGGACAAGCAATTACATGCGGCAATGTGGCTTCTTTTCACGTCACTGAATACTCGAAATGTTTGCGACAAGGACTACTAGAAGTACTTAGGTTCACTATTTTAACTTCAATTTCGTGTCTTAAAGCTAGATAGTCAGTCTGCTGCCTTTTGGACCATTTCTCACCTTTCGAACATCCAAATACCACTTTGAGCTGCCACCTCAGACCAAATACCACTTTGAGATGCCACCTCAGACAAAATCCCAACCTTGAGATGCCACCTCAGACCAAATACCACTTTGAGATGCCACCTCAGACAAAATACCACCTTGAGATGCCACCTCAGACAAAATCCCACTTTGAGATGCCACCTCAGACAAAATACCAACTTGAGATGCCACCTCAGACCAAATCCCACTTTGAGATGCCACCTCAGACAAAATACCAACTTGAGATGCCACCTCAGACCAAATCCCACTTTGAGATGCCACCTCAGACAAAATACCAACTTGAGATGCCACCTCAGACCAAATCCCACTTTGAGATGCCACCTCAGACAAAATACCAACTTGAGATGCCACCTCAGACCAAATACCACCTTGAGATGCCACCTCAGACCAAATGCCACTTGAGATACCACCCCAAACCTAGTACCACACTGAGATACCACCTCAGACCAAACGCATACCAGCTTCAAAAATATTCGAAAATCATAAAGGCGAAAATATAGACAATTTAGAGGCTGAAAACTTAAAAGTAATTATTTCGTTAAATGAAATAAACAATCGTTATGTTCAATCCCATGTGCAGTCAAAATGTAGCTGTTCGATTTTGGAAAAACAAAATTGAAATACGCGTTTATGCTTGAGTCATTTTTTTTAAACTGCATAAGCACTGCTCGCAATCAGTTTGATTAATCCAATTTGGCGGCAATTTTTTATGAAGGAAACACAATTTTTATCATTTTAATTGTTATCGTTCTATTTTTGTTTTTGATTGAAATCTGCTGCAGTTGCCGCCGTCTGAGTAAAGCATTAGAAAGCAGGCTTCATCTCTTTCCTCCGACTGGCTTCAACCGACTGACTGTGTGGAATTGCAGTCACATCTGTAGCAAGTGTAGCATTTCAGTGACATCTGTAGCAAGTGTAGCATTGCAGTGACATCTGTAGCAAGTGTAGCATTGCAGTGACATCTGTAGCAAGTGTAGCATTGCAGTGACATCTGTAGCAAGTGTAGCATTGCAGTGACATCTGTAGCATTGCAGTGACATCTGTAGCAAGTGTAGCATTGCAGTGACATCTGTAGCAAGTGTAGCATTGCAGTGACATCTGTAGCATTGCAGTGACATCTGTAGCAAGTGTAGCATTGCAGTGACATCTGTAGCAAGTGTAGCATTGCAGTGACATCTGTAGCAAGTGTAGCATTGCAGTGACATCTGTAGCATTGCAGTGACATCTGTAGCATTGCAGTGACATCTGTAGCATTGCAGTGACATCTGTAGCATTGCAGTGACATCTGTAGCATTGCAGTGACATCTGTAGCAAGTGTAGCATTGCAGTGACATCTGTAGCATTGCAGTGACATCTGTAGCATTGCAGTGACATCTGTAGCAAGTGTAGCATTGCAGTGACATCTGTAGCATTGCAGTGACATCTGTAGCATTGCAGTGACATCTGTAGCAAGTGTAGCATTGCAGTGACATCTGTAGCATTGCAGTGACATCTGTAGCATTGCAGTGACATCTGTAGCATTGCAGTGACATCTGTAGCATTGCAGTGACATCTGTAGCATTGCAGTGACATCTGTAGCATTGCAGTGACATCTGTAGCATTGCAGTGACATCTGTAGCATTGCAGTGACATCTGTAGCATTGCAGTGACATCTGTAGCATTGCAGTGACATCTGTAGCATTGCAGTGACATCTGTAGCATTGCAGTGACATCTGTAGCTCTAAGAAACGTTGACCACTGGCTACGGGTCAAGGTAGCGGAGATCCAGGGAGCCTTCTTCCCGTCCCGCGCTCACAACACATTCGTAGTGTGGAATCACAGAGAAGACATCTGTCACGCGGATGGTCAGCAGGTCTAGTCTCAGCATTCTTATCGAAAAAGATACCCAAAATTACGTTGAGCTGTACGTAATTTATTGCACATTTGGCTAAAGCGAGTTTAACGACCTAAATAATAACTCTCTCTCTTCTACTAATAAGCTATGAACAGCATCAATGCTGAAAGCATCAGGCATGTCTAGATGCTGGTGGGGATACTTTTTCATCTAGTGAATAGTAATTTATCCGTCCATCATCCATTGGCCTTCAGTCCTTCAGCCACCGAGTCCACTGGAGGGGATTCAGCACCTTCGAAGTGGTGGCAGCGGTGGGATCGCCTGTCAGAGCCTCTTCGCCACCAATCAGCTGGTCCAGGTCGTTAGAGCTGTGCATTACATAGACTGGGGAAATGTGAAACAGTTTGTAACGTACGATAAGAAGACAAGTTATCATTGTTATAGCAGCATCTCATGCAACAGCCATCTGCTTACACTCTCTGCTATTTCCAATAACAGTTTCGAAAGCGCCCTTCACATCAGGTCCCTGCTGTTGCAGCTGTTGAACCGATTTAAGAAATCGTTTCCTAGCGTCCTCCTGTGCCAGTCCTTGATAGTTGACTGCGAGCACTTTGTAGAAATCTGCAGTCAGTTCGGGTGGCATTTCGTCGGTTAACAATGCATTTTATATATAAATTTAAAAGTTATTGCGCAGCGCATCTGAAGGCTGCGTACAGCTGTTCAGTCCAAGGACTGGGGGGGGGGTCGCCACGCACCCTCAATTACCCCAGCTAATGTTGGCACCCATTTTACAGCTGGGTGAACTGAAGCAATGCAGAGTTGAGTGTCTTGCTCAAGGACACAAATTGTTCCTAGTGGGTCGAGATTCGAACCCCTGACCTTCAAGTCGTGAGTCCGACACTCTAACCACTAGGCTGCAACCCCCTCACTTGGCAACAACCCCTTCACTAGCTAAAACCCCCTCACTAGGCTAAATATAAAAAATGATATAAACAAATCAGAACACACCTTGATCGTTCCACACGGACTTTATGTCACCTAGCAACGACTTGGCAACGCAGTTGTCTTGCTTTTCGAAAGCCGGCAACGCGAGCTTAAGAAATTTGTTGTTCCAATCTTGGTCGAGTGTCAGGGCGTCTCGAATAGCCTTTCTCGCCGTCAGGGAATCTGAAACGATTTCATTCAGTGAAACTCGACGCAGGGATTTGCGTTTTGCTGCTTCGAAAAAAAATGAATTTTGAATCAAAGACCGATAAACAGAAATATGAGAAATTCAAAAACGCATTAAAGAAAAGAGACAGTAAATGGACCCAAAATTAGTTGAAGGTGCTCAGCTTGCTATAGCAAAAATTTCCTAACAGAATCAACCCCCTCCTGCAGTGGGTCATTGTGGAGACGCGGTTGCTTTGATCAAGCGGCCACAATGAAGCCCCATGCCGATTTTCGAGCTCAAACGTCAAATTTATTTGACCGCGTACGAAATCGAACCCCAGGTACTTTGGAAAAACTGCTTCCAAAGTTTTCATATCAAGCTTTGCAACTTTCACAAGCATTGCGAAGTTTGTTTAGAATCGCTAAGATAGCTCGTATCAAGGCTCATGGAGGGTTATTGATGGAATTCTGTGACACAGGGGAAAGTACTGAGATGTCAAGGTTTATTTGAAACTTGCTGGGATTGTCATGGCTCACGGGGGGGGGGGGTTGCTGAGATGCGAAGGGTCAATTGGGAGTTGTTGGTAGGTCAAGCATCAAAAGGGAGAGTTATTGGTAAAACATGGCTTAAAGGGAGGCTTTGATGTCAAGGATCATAGAGAATCTGATAGGCTTAGATAGCTGGCTTTCAGGGCTGATGCTTTTATGCTTTTAACATCATTTTTCTTGAGAAACTAACAACAGATTGTACTTTTATTTTATTCAAAATATTTTATTCCTTTCTTTTTTGCCTCCCCGTTTGGGGGGCGCAGATGGCTAGTCGACTATACTAAAAATGAGAGCTCCTCACCGTACTCCCAGATGTGAAACACTTGGTTCAGAGAGCCCAGCTCGGCAGACCAGTAGCCAACGATGCGCGAGTGTCGGACGCGAACTCGGAACACCTCCTGGACCAGACTGCGCATCCTCGGCAGATCCTGAGCAGCGATCCGGTACGTGCGCAGCTCGTACAGCTTCCCGATGCTGCCTGTGAGCTTCATCGCTAAATGATTTTTCAGCAAAACAAACTGCTGTCAAGTAAAGCATTTCTCGCTTCTATTAGCCTAATAAACAGTAATGCGCAGAAAGAGTGACTTGGCATGCAGGCCAACTGCTTGTTTGCCTGGCCAGCCACAGTGCTACAGCCCTTGGAGCGCTGCTAAGACAGATAAGACCGAATAAATCGCCGGAAATCAGAACGAGCTGCATGCTATAGTGGATAGTAGTAGTTCAAGTGTGTGACAGCACTGCCAGGGCGATCTAGATTTAGAATCTGGGTTGGCGTTAGACAGGCAGTGGCTCTGGCCTACGAGCTCGAATTTTACATTTTCTGGATTTGTCCCAAGTCAAAGCTGCTGCAGACTTGGCGATCAACTGCAATCAGACTCACAAATGACAAATTGACAATGGAAAACACGTCGAATTGAAGCTTTAAAACTATTCCCGTCCAGATGCTTATATCCAAGGTGTCCCCGGCCAGACCGGCCCTCGGAGCCTTCAAGCTGCCCGTGTTCAGAGATATGGTTTAGCGAGCGCTTATCAGGGCTGTTTGGTGTGCCATGGGCTTTTTCAACTATCAACCGCTCAGTCGGGACACAAACAGTACGGTTAGTGACAGAAATTGCTCTGCAGATTCAACCCAAGCACTACCTTTAAAATAAAAGCTTTAAAAAATACAACTAAAGCTAGCTGAGTCTGGCCTTAGATCAGCATTGCTCCCGCCAGTTGCATTGAAATATGATGGAGCAGGAAAATTAGGCAGCTGGAGAAAATATTGGAGTGACTATGAATGAGTGACGAAAAGCAGTCAGCCATCCATTTCAGTGCTTTCACCTGGGGGAGGCTGAATTCGCTGACAAAAAGCAGGCAGGAGTGACGACCAGAATGGATTGCGGGACCTGATCATGCCAGACTCGCGCCATTCTTCATCTCTTCTATCTCTCCCCTTGCGTTTCCCAAAAAGCTCCCCTCCAATCCAATCCGCGCCCTGCACCGCTGCAGCAGCCTCCACCCCCCTACTTACTCAGTGGCGCGCATTTTAAACAGCTGAGGAGGCAGCTCCGCCTCCCGTCCCATCCGCCGCCTTCTCCCCATACACTCGGCTCTCGCCGCTCCGCTCTCCCATAGCTATCTCTAAATCCTAAACAGCAACAAACCAAGCCCGTCCTTTGTTTGGAGAAGCCAACGCAACGTTTTACTACGGCGGAAGTGTGTCATGGCGCAGCAGCAGCAGCAGCCGCCGCCTCTGTATCAGCAGCAGCAGCAGCATCAGGTTAGCAACCAGATGCAAGAAGGTGCCAAGTGTCTGCGATGGGAAGAGGTGAGCAGATTGTCATTAATTTAGCAGCAAAATCAAATCACGAGATTCTCTGTAAATGCAATCTAATATAAACTGTTTGGTTCGACTACGATTGCGCTTCACTCGTTTAAAAATACTCTGGTTCGAGAAATGAAATCAGCCAGATCTGACAGACCAATTAGTCTGACGCAGTGGCCATTGCATTTTTTGTGTCTAAATCCTGGAGTAGCTGGGGTGCCTGGGGTGGCTGGGGTGGCTCGGGTGGCTGGGGTGGCTCGGGTGGCTGGAGTGGCTGGAGTGGCTCGGGTGGCTGGGGTGCCTGGGGTGCCTGGGGTGCCTGGGGTGCCTGGGGTGGCTCGGGTGGCTGGAGTGGCTGGAGTGGCTCGGGTGGCTGGGGTGGCTGGGGTGGCTGGGGTGGCTGGGGTGGCTGGGGTGGCTGGGGTGGCTGGGGTGGCTGGGGTGGCTGGGGTGGCTGGGGTGGCTGGGTTGGCTGGGGTGCCTGGGTGGCTAGGGTGGCTTGAGTGGCTGGGGTGGCTGGGGTGGCTGGGTGGCTGGGTGGCTGGGGTGCCTGGGGTGCCTGGGTGCCTGGGGTGGCTCGGGTAGCTGGAGTGGCTGGAGTGGCTCGGGTGGCTGGGGTGGCTGGGTGGCTGGGGTGGCTGGGGTGGCTGGGGTGGCTGGGGTGGCTGGGGTGGCTGGGTGGCTGGGTGGCTGGGGTGGCTGGGGTGGCTGGAGTGGCTGGGGTGGCTGGAGTGGCTGGAGTGGCTCAGGTGGCTGGGGTGGCTGGAGTGGCTCGAGTGGCTCGGGTGGCTGGAGTGGCTGGAGTGGCTCGGGTGGCTGGAGTGGCTGGAGTGGCTCGGGTGGCTGGAGTGGCTGGAGTGGCTCGGGTGGCTGGAGTGGCTGGAGTGGCTCGGGTGGCTGGGGTGGCTGGGTGGCTGGGGTGGCTGGGGTGGCTGGGGTGGCTGGGTGGCTGGGTGGCTGGGGTGGCTGGGGTGGCTGGAGTGGCTGGGGTGGCTGGAGTGGCTGGAGTGGCTCGGGTGGCTCGGGTGGCTGGGGTGGCTGGGTGGCTGGGGTGGCTGGGGTGGCTGGGAAGGCTGGGTGGCTGGGAAGGCTGGGGTGGCTGGGTGGCTGGGGTGGCTGGGTGGCTGGGGTGGCTGGGGTGGCTGGGAAGGCTGGGGTGGCTGGGAAGGCTGGGGTGGGTTGGTGAGATGTCTGGCATGACTAAAATACTAAAAACTGAAATCAATCCCACCAGCGAGTGGATAAATGTCATTGCAAACAGAAATTATAAAATTTCTCAAATTGCCCTAACTTAGGTTTGGATTAGAGCAGGTACTGATGACTCATACTTGATCACAGACTTGTCGTAACGTGCAACTAAAACACGTTTCTTCTTGAACGGGTTGTTGTTCCTTGCCTTTGCTCATCTCAATTCTCAAACTGACATGCCCGAATCGCCAGCCCTGGAGCGCGTGCGCTCTCCCTCTCTCACTGCTTATTGAATGATTGATGCGCGAACTGCTGTTGCGCGGATTCGAACTCCAACGTCAGTCCCTAGGGCGTTAGCTGCATTAGCTATTCAAGACATCACAGCTCTCTTCCTCATTCACGTCCCAGCTGCAGTGGTTCAGCGATTGAAATTCTGGAATCACGTTTATTTATCCTTCATCCTTGTTCATGCGCAGGATTCCACCGTGCCCAGGGCCGTGACGCTGAAGGTTGACGCCAGGGCCCACCTGCTGTTCTGGCAGGAGCTCAACGGGGTGAGTGTTCTGCGAGTCATGAGTCATAAAGTATGAGGCATCAAAAATTGAGGTATCCATATGCAACGTATATATCATGAGTCATCCATCAGTCACTAATATTAATTCATCTTTGACTCATACTCTCTGACACTGACTCATACTCTCGGACACTGACTCATCCTGACTCATGCTCTGACACTGACTCATACTCTCGGACACTGACTCATCCTGACTCATGCTCTGACACTGACTCATACTCTCTGACACTGACTCATACTCTCGGACACTGACTCATACTCTCGGACACTGACTCATACTCTCGGACACTGACTCATACTCTCGGACACTGACTCATACTCTCGGACACTGACTCACCCTGACTCATGCTCTCACACTGACTCATACTCTCTTACACTGACTCATACTCTCGGACACTGGCTCATACTCTCGGACACTGACTCATACTCTTTCACACTGACTCATACTCTCTCACACTCATACTCTCGGACACTGACTCATACTCTCTCACACTGACTCATACTCTCTGACACTGACTCATACTCTTTCACACTGACTCATACTCTCTCACACTCATACTCTCGGACACTGACTCATACTCTCTCACACTGACTCATACTCTCTGACACTGACTCATACTCTCTCACACTGACTCATACTCTCGGACACTGACTCACCCTGACTCATGCTCTCACACTGACTCATACTCTCTTACACTGACTCTTACTCTCGACACTGACTCATACTCTCGGACACTGACTCATACTCTCTGACACTGACTCATACTCTCGGACACTGGCTCATACTCTCGGACACTGACTCATACTCTTTCACACTGACTCATACTCTCTCACACTCATACTCTCGGACACTGACTCATACTCTCTCACACTGACTCATACTCTCTGACACTGACTCATACTCTTTCACACTGACTCATACTCTCTCACACTTATACTCTCGGACACTGACTCATACTCTCTCACACTGACTCATACTCTCTCACACTCATACTCTCGGACACTGACTCATACTCTCTCACACTGACTCATACTCTCGACACTGACTCATACTCTCTCACACTGACTCATACTCTTTCACACTGACTCATACTCTCGGACACTGACTCATACTCTCGGACACTGACTCATACTCTCTGACACTGACTCATACTCTCTTACACTGACTCATACTCTCGGACACTGACTCATACTCTCGGACACTGACTCATACTCTCTGACACTGACTCATACTCTCTTACACTGATTCATACTCTCTGACACTGACTCATACTCTCTGACACTGACTCACACTCTCTTACACTGACTCATACTCTCTCACACTGACTCATACTCTCGGACACTGACTCATACTCTTTCACACTGACTCATACTCTCTCACACTGACTCATACTCTCTGACACTGACTCATACTCTCTCACACTGACTCATACTCTCGGACACTGACTCATACTCTCGGACACTGACTCATACTCTCTGACACTGACTCATACTCTCTGACACTGACTCACACTCTCTTACACTGACTCATACTCTCTCACACTGACTCATACTCTCTGACACTGACTCATACTCTCTCACACTGACTCTTACTCTCGGACACTGACTCATACTCTCTCACACTGGCTCATACTCTCTCACACTGACTCATACTCTCGGACACTGACTCATACTCTCTCACACTGACTCATACTCTCTCACACTGACTCATACTCTCGGACACTGACTCATACTCTCTCACACTGACTCATACTCTCTCACACTGACTCATACTCTCTCACACTGACTCATACTCTCGGACACTGACTCATACTCTCGGACACTGACTCATACTCTCGGACACTGACTCATACTCTCTCACACTGGCTCATACTCTCTCACACTGACTCATACTCTCGGACACTGACTCATACTCTCGACACTGACTCATACTCTCTCACACTGACTCATACTCTCGGACACTGACTCATACTCTCTCACACTGACTCATACTCTCTCACACTGACTCATACTCTCTCACACTGACTCATACTCTCGGACACTGACTCATACTCTCGGACACTGGCTCATACCCTCTTACACTGGCTCATACCTCTCACACTGACTCATACTCTCGGACACTGACTCATACTCTCTCACACTGACTCATACTCTCTCACACTGACTCATACTCTCTCACACTGACTCATACTCTCGGACACTGACTCATACTCTCGGACACTGACTCATACCCTCTTACACTGGCTCATACCCTCTAACATTTCCTCAAAATTCAAAAGTAATAAAAATGTCGAGTCATTCAAGAGCCAAAAAAGCATTATTAAACTGACAGTCATAAATTATGAGTCACAGAGGGCTAGAGTTAACTGGCAACTAAGACCATCACTGCAGGACACAGATTACATGGAGATCTCCCGAATCAGAGACACACGAGTCGGCAGGTTCGCCAGAGCACCAAGGGTGAGTGAGCAGACTCATTAAACATCTGTTAAAATGAATTCCCAGCGCAGTTCTCAGAATTAATCAAAGCATTAATAAAGTCTGCATTGCTCTTTCTGCTTACAACAAGCCCGAACCCCCTTTGTTAATCGTTAAACAAACAAGCCATCGCGGCTTTCGTGCCGCTTTGTTGAAGCATTCAAGAAACGCATCAAAAGAGGCTGCATTGCATTCAGTCTGCTGCAAAATTATCTATCTGATGAAGAGGCTCCGAGGAGAGATGAGGTACTGAGGAAAAAAGGAAGTTGCCATCCCTCTTGCCCGAAGTGCAGCAGAGCAAATTAGCATTTCTGTGCCCATGCGAGTGTGAATGCGCGATGAGGCACAGCAGCTGCCACAGTGTGGGGAAGACAGGCCTGCCCTTGAATTTCAAGGGTTGGGAGAGGGCTGGATAGATGAAGAGGAAGCTGGACCGAGGCACCTGCGTCACACAAAACGAGTTTTTGCAAGCTTTCGGAATGATGGGGGGCCGACAATGGCCATCTAGAGCCATCTGTGACAACATGCATGGATACAAGCCAAGGAGATCTTCTTTCACATGCAGAATTTTATCTTTGCTATCGAGAATTCGCTTGATAATGTTGCAGGAGCCGAAGCTGAGGGAATTCTGCACCCAGTTCGGGTCCACAGTGGACAATCCGCTAGAGGACAGGTGCTTCTCCGTGGTCTGGGGTCACGACCTGGTCAGCCCGCAGTGGATCAACTTTGTGGCTCTGAATAGGGAGACTGCTCAGGTCTGTCTGTCTGTCTGTCTGTCTGTCTGTCTGTCTGTCTGTCTGTCTGTCTGTCTGTCTGTCTGTCTGTCTGTCTGTCTGTCTGTCTGTCTGTCTGTCTGTCTGTCTGTCTGTCTGTCTGTCTGTCTGTCTGTCTGTCTGTCTGTCTGTCTGTCTGTTCTGTCTGTCTGTCTGTCTGTCTGTCTGTCTGTCTGTCTGTCTGTCTGTCTGTCTGTCTGTCTGTCTGTCTGTCTGTCTGTCTGTCTGTCTGTCTGTCTGTCTGTCTGTCTGTCTGTCTGTCTGTCTGTCTGTCTCAGTGTCTGTCTGTCTGTCTGTCTGTCTGTCTGTCTGTCTGTTCGTCTGTCTGTCTGTCTTCTGTCTGTCTGTCTGTCTGTCTGTCTGTCTGTCTGTCTGTCTGTCTGTCTGTCTGTCTGTCTGTTCTGTCGTCTGTCTGTCTGTCTGTCTGTCTGTTCTCTGTCTGTCTGTCTGTCT
>NIVC01000264.1:0-30000 GCA_002269645.1 Macrostomum lignano
ATTTTCTAAATAAATGACTAAAATTCTGAGAATTGGACAAGCAATTACATGCGGCAATGTGGCTTCTTTTCACGTCACTGAATACTCGAAATGTTTGCGACAAGGACTACTAGAAGTACTTAGGTTCACTATTTTAACTTCAATTTCGTGTCTTAAAGCTAGATAGTCAGTCTGCTGCCTTTTGGACCATTTCTCACCTTTCGAACATCCAAATACCACTTTGAGCTGCCACCTCAGACCAAATACCACTTTGAGATGCCACCTCAGACAAAATCCCAACCTTGAGATGCCACCTCAGACCAAATACCACTTTGAGATGCCACCTCAGACAAAATACCACCTTGAGATGCCACCTCAGACAAAATCCCACTTTGAGATGCCACCTCAGACAAAATACCAACTTGAGATGCCACCTCAGACCAAATCCCACTTTGAGATGCCACCTCAGACAAAATACCAACTTGAGATGCCACCTCAGACCAAATCCCACTTTGAGATGCCACCTCAGACAAAATACCAACTTGAGATGCCACCTCAGACCAAATCCCACTTTGAGATGCCACCTCAGACAAAATACCAACTTGAGATGCCACCTCAGACCAAATACCACCTTGAGATGCCACCTCAGACCAAATGCCACTTGAGATACCACCCCAAACCTAGTACCACACTGAGATACCACCTCAGACCAAACGCATACCAGCTTCAAAAATATTCGAAAATCATAAAGGCGAAAATATAGACAATTTAGAGGCTGAAAACTTAAAAGTAATTATTTCGTTAAATGAAATAAACAATCGTTATGTTCAATCCCATGTGCAGTCAAAATGTAGCTGTTCGATTTTGGAAAAACAAAATTGAAATACGCGTTTATGCTTGAGTCATTTTTTTTAAACTGCATAAGCACTGCTCGCAATCAGTTTGATTAATCCAATTTGGCGGCAATTTTTTATGAAGGAAACACAATTTTTATCATTTTAATTGTTATCGTTCTATTTTTGTTTTTGATTGAAATCTGCTGCAGTTGCCGCCGTCTGAGTAAAGCATTAGAAAGCAGGCTTCATCTCTTTCCTCCGACTGGCTTCAACCGACTGACTGTGTGGAATTGCAGTCACATCTGTAGCAAGTGTAGCATTTCAGTGACATCTGTAGCAAGTGTAGCATTGCAGTGACATCTGTAGCAAGTGTAGCATTGCAGTGACATCTGTAGCAAGTGTAGCATTGCAGTGACATCTGTAGCAAGTGTAGCATTGCAGTGACATCTGTAGCATTGCAGTGACATCTGTAGCAAGTGTAGCATTGCAGTGACATCTGTAGCAAGTGTAGCATTGCAGTGACATCTGTAGCATTGCAGTGACATCTGTAGCAAGTGTAGCATTGCAGTGACATCTGTAGCAAGTGTAGCATTGCAGTGACATCTGTAGCAAGTGTAGCATTGCAGTGACATCTGTAGCATTGCAGTGACATCTGTAGCATTGCAGTGACATCTGTAGCATTGCAGTGACATCTGTAGCATTGCAGTGACATCTGTAGCATTGCAGTGACATCTGTAGCAAGTGTAGCATTGCAGTGACATCTGTAGCATTGCAGTGACATCTGTAGCATTGCAGTGACATCTGTAGCAAGTGTAGCATTGCAGTGACATCTGTAGCATTGCAGTGACATCTGTAGCATTGCAGTGACATCTGTAGCATTGCAGTGACATCTGTAGCATTGCAGTGACATCTGTAGCATTGCAGTGACATCTGTAGCAAGTGTAGCATTGCAGTGACATCTGTAGCATTGCAGTGACATCTGTAGCATTGCAGTGACATCTGTAGCATTGCAGTGACATCTGTAGCATTGCAGTGACATCTGTAGCATTGCAGTGACATCTGTAGCTCTAAGAAACGTTGACCACTGGCTACGGGTCAAGGTAGCGGAGATCCAGGGAGCCTTCTTCCCGTCCCGCGCTCACAACACATTCGTAGTGTGGAATCACAGAGAAGACATCTGTCACGCGGATGGTCAGCAGGTCTAGTCTCAGCATTCTTATCGAAAAAGATACCCAAAATTACGTTGAGCTGTACGTAATTTATTGCACATTTGGCTAAAGCGAGTTTAACGACCTAAATAATAACTCTCTCTCTTCTACTAATAAGCTATGAACAGCATCAATGCTGAAAGCATCAGGCATGTCTAGATGCTGGTGGGGATACTTTTTCATCTAGTGAATAGTAATTTATCCGTCCATCATCCATTGGCCTTCAGTCCTTCAGCCACCGAGTCCACTGGAGGGGATTCAGCACCTTCGAAGTGGTGGCAGCGGTGGGATCGCCTGTCAGAGCCTCTTCGCCACCAATCAGCTGGTCCAGGTCGTTAGAGCTGTGCATTACATAGACTGGGGAAATGTGAAACAGTTTGTAACGTACGATAAGAAGACAAGTTATCATTGTTATAGCAGCATCTCATGCAACAGCCATCTGCTTACACTCTCTGCTATTTCCAATAACAGTTTCGAAAGCGCCCTTCACATCAGGTCCCTGCTGTTGCAGCTGTTGAACCGATTTAAGAAATCGTTTCCTAGCGTCCTCCTGTGCCAGTCCTTGATAGTTGACTGCGAGCACTTTGTAGAAATCTGCAGTCAGTTCGGGTGGCATTTCGTCGGTTAACAATGCATTTTATATATAAATTTAAAAGTTATTGCGCAGCGCATCTGAAGGCTGCGTACAGCTGTTCAGTCCAAGGACTGGGGGGGGGGTCGCCACACACCCTCAATTACCCCAGCTAATGTTGGCACCCATTTTACAGCTGGGTGAACTGAAGCAATGCAGAGTTGAGTGTCTTGCTCAAGGACACAAATTGTTCCTAGTGGGTCGAGATTCGAACCCCTGACCTTCAAGTCGTGAGTCCGACACTCTAACCACTAGGCTGCAACCCCCTCACTTGGCAACAACCCCTTCACTAGCTAAAACCCCTCACTAGGCTAAATATAAAAAATGATATAAACAAATCAGAACACACCTTGATCGTTCCACACGGACTTTATGTCACCTAGCAACGACTTGGCAACGCAGTTGTCTTGCTTTTCGAAAGCCGGCAACGCGAGCTTAAGAAATTTGTTGTTCCAATCTTGGTCGAGTGTCAGGGCGTCTCGAATAGCCTTTCTCGCCGTCAGGGAATCTGAAACGATTTCATTCAGTGAAACTCGACGCAGGGATTTGCGTTTTGCTGCTTCGAAAAAAAATGAATTTTGAATCAAAGACCGATAAACAGAAATATGAGAAATTCAAAAACGCATTAAAGAAAAGAGACAGTAAATGGACCCAAAATTAGTTGAAGGTGCTCAGCTTGCTATAGCAAAAATTTCCTAACAGAATCAACCCCCTCCTGCAGTGGGTCATTGTGGAGACGCGGTTGCTTTGATCAAGCGGCCACAATGAAGCCCCATGCCGATTTTCGAGCTCAAACGTCAAATTTATTTGACCGCGTACGAAATCGAACCCCAGGTACTTTGGAAAAACTGCTTCCAAAGTTTTCATATCAAGCTTTGCAACTTTCACAAGCATTGCGAAGTTTGTTTAGAATCGCTAAGATAGCTCGTATCAAGGCTCATGGAGGGTTATTGATGGAATTCTGTGACACAGGGGAAAGTACTGAGATGTCAAGGTTTATTTGAAACTTGCTGGGATTGTCATGGCTCACGGGGGGGGTTGCTGAGATGCGAAGGGTCAATTGGGAGTTGTTGGTAGGTCAAGCATCAAAAGGGAGAGTTATTGGTAAAACATGGCTTAAAGGGAGGCTTTGATGTCAAGGATCATAGAGAATCTGATAGGCTTAGATAGCTGGCTTTCAGGGCTGATGCTTTTATGCTTTTAACATCATTTTTCTTGAGAAACTAACAACAGATTGTACTTTTATTTTATTCAAAATATTTTATTCCTTTCTTTTTTGCCTCCCCGTTTGGGGGGGCGCAGATGGCTAGTCGACTATACTAAAAATGAGAGCTCCTCACCGTACTCCCAGATGTGAAACACTTGGTTCAGAGAGCCCAGCTCGGCAGACCAGTAGCCAACGATGCGCGAGTGTCGGACGCGAACTCGGAACACCTCCTGGACCAGACTGCGCATCCTCGGCAGATCCTGAGCAGCGATCCGGTACGTGCGCAGCTCGTACAGCTTCCCGATGCTGCCTGTGAGCTTCATCGCTAAATGATTTTTCAGCAAAACAAACTGCTGTCAAGTAAAGCATTTCTCGCTTCTATTAGCCTAATAAACAGTAATGCGCAGAAAGAGTGACTTGGCATGCAGGCCAACTGCTTGTTTGCCTGGCCAGCCACAGTGCTACAGCCCTTGGAGCGCTGCTAAGACAGATAAGACCGAATAAATCGCCGGAAATCAGAACGAGCTGCATGCTATAGTGGATAGTAGTAGTTCAAGTGTGTGACAGCACTGCCAGGGCGATCTAGATTTAGAATCTGGGTTGGCGTTAGACAGGCAGTGGCTGTAGCCTACGAGCTCGAATTTTACATTTTCTGGATTTGTCCCAAGTCAAAGCTGCTGCAGACTTGGCGATCAACTGCAATCAGACTCACAAATGACAAATTGACAATGGAAAACACGTCGAATTGAAGCTTTAAAACTATTCCCGTCCAGATGCTTATATCCAAGGTGTCCCCGGCCAGACCGGCCCTCGGAGCCTTCAAGCTGCCCGTGTTCAGAGATATGGTTTAGCGAGCGCTTATCAGGGCTGTTTGGTGTGCCATGGGCTTTTTCAACTATCAACCGCTCAGTCGGGACACAAACAGTACGGTTAGTGACAGAAATTGCTCTGCAGATTCAACCCAAGCACTACCTTTCAAATTAAAGCCTTTAAAAATACAACTAAAGCTGAGTCTGGCCTTAGATCAGCATTGCTCCCGCCAGTTGCATTGAAATATGATGGAGCAGGAAAATTAGGCAGCTGGAGAAAATGGTGGAGTGACTATGAATGAGTGACGAAAAGCAGTCAGCCATCTATTTCAGTGCTTTCACCGGGGAGAGGCTGAATTCGCTGACAAAAAGCAGGCAGGGACTCGGTGTGGCTAAAAGCAGACAAGAGTGACGATCAGAATGGATTGCGGGACCTGATCATGCCAGACTCGCGCCATTCTTCATCTCTTCTATCTCTCCCCTTGCGTTTCCCAAAAAGCTCCCCTCCAATCCAATCCGCGCCCTGCACCGCTGCAGCAGCCTCCACCCCCCTACTTACTCAGTGGCGCGCATTTTAAACAGCTGAGGAGGCAGCTCCGCCTCCCGTCCCATCCGCCGCCTTCTCCCCATACACTCGGCTCTCGCCGCTCTGCTCTCCCATAGCTATCTCTAAATCCTAAACAGCAACAAACCAAGCCCGTCCTTTGTTTGGAGAAGCCAACGCAACGTTTTACTAAGGCGGAAGTGTGTCATGGCGCAGCAGCTGCAGCAGCCGCCGCCTCTGAATCAGCAGCAGCAGCAGCAGCAGCAGCAGCAGCAGCAGCATCAGGTTAGCAACCAGATGCAAGAAGGTGCCAAGTGTCTGCGATGGGAAGAGGTGAGCAGATTGTCATTAATTTAGCAGAAAAATCAAATCACGAGATTCTCTGTAAATGCAATCTAATATAAACTGTTTGGTTCGACTACGATTGCGCTTCACTCGTTTAAAAATACTCTGGTTCGAGAAATGAAATCAGCCAGATCTGACAGACCAATTAGTCTGACGCAGTGGCCATTGTATTTTTTGTGTCTAAATCCTGGAGTAGCTGGGGTGCCTGGGTGGCTAGGGTGGCTGGAGTGGCTGGGGTGGCTGGGGTGCCTGGGGTGCCTGGGGTGGCTGGGGTGGCTGGGGTGGCTGGGGTGGCTGGAGTGGCTGGGGTGGCTGGGTGGCTGGGTGGCTGGGGTGGCTGGGGTGGCTGGGGTGGCTGGAGTGGCTGGGGTGGCTGGGGTGGCTGGGGTGGCTGGGGTGGCTGGGGTGGCTGGGGTGGCTCGGGTGGCTGGGGTGGCTCGGGTGGCTGGGGTGGCTGGGGTGGCTGGAGTGGCTGGGGTGGCTGGAGTGGCTGGAGTGGCTCGGGTGGCTCGGGTGGCTGGGTGGCTGGGTGGCTGGGGTGGCTGGGTGGCTGGGGTGGCTGGGTGGCTGGGGTGGCTCGGGTGGCTGGGGTGGCTGGGTGGCTGGGGTGGCTCGGGTGGCTGGGGTGGCTGGGGTGGCTGGAGTGGCTGGGGTGGCTGGAGTGGCTGGGGTGGCTGGAGTGGCTGGAGTGGCTCGGGTGGCTCGGGTGGCTGGGTGGCTGGGTGGCTGGGGTGGCTGGGTGGCTGGGTGGCTGGGTGGCTGGAGTGGCTGGGTGGTTGGGTGGCTGGGTGGCTGGGTGGCTGGGGTGGCTGGGTGGCTGGAGTGGCTGGGTGGCTGGGGTGGCTGGAGTGGCTGGGGTGGCTCGGGTGGCTGGGGTGGCTGGGGTGGCTGGGTGGCTGGGGTGGCTGGGGTGGCTGGAGTGGCTGGGGTGGCTGGAGTGGCTGGAGTGGCTCGGGTGGCTCGGGTGGCTGGGGTGGCTGGGTGGCTGGGGTGGCTGGGGTGGCTGGGAAGGCTGGGGTGGCTGGGTGGCTCGGGTGGCTGGGTGGCTGGGGTGGCTGGGAAGGCTGGGGTGGCTGGGAAGGCTGGGGTGGCTGGGGAGGCTGGGGTGGCTGGGAAGGCTGGGGTGGGTTGGTGAGATGTCTGGCATGACTAGAATACTAAAAACTGAAATCAATCCCACCAGCCAGTGGATAAATGTCATTGCAAACAGAAATTATAAAATTTCTCAAATTGCCCTAACTAAGGTTTGGATTAGAGCAGGTACTGATGACTCATACTTGATCACAGACTTGTCGTAACGTGCAACTAAAACACGTTTCTTCTTGAACGGGTTGTTGTTCCTTGCCTTTGCTCATCTCAATTCTCAAACTGACATGCCCGAATCGCCAGCCCTGGAGCGCGTGCGCTCTCCCTCCCTCACTGCTTATTGAATGATTGATGCGCGAACTGCTGTTGCGCGGATTCGAACTCCCAACGTCAGTCCCTAGGGCGTTAGCTGCATTAGCTATTCAAGACATCACAGCTCTCTTCCTCATTCACGTCCCAGCTGCAGTTGTTCTGCGATTGAAATTCTGGCATCACGTTTATTTATCCTTCATCCTTGTTCATGCGCAGGATTCCACCGTGCCCAGGGCCGTGACGCTGAAGGTTGACGCCAGGGCCCACCTGCTGTTCTGGCAGGAGCTCAACGGGGTGAGTGTTCTGCGAGTCATGAGTCATAAAGTATGAGGCATCAAAAATAGAGGTATCCATATGCAACGTATATATCATGAGTCATCCACCAGTCACTAATATTAATTCATCTTTGACTCATACTCTCTGACACTGACTCATACTCTCGGACACTGACTCATCCTGACTCATGCTCTGACACTGACTCATACTCTCGGACACTGACTCATCCTGACTCATGCTCTGACACTGACTCATACTCTCGGACACTGACTCATACTCTCTGACACTGACTCATACTCTCTGACACTGACTCATACTCTCGGACACTGGCTCATACTCTCGGACACTGACTCACCCTGACTCATGCTCTCACACTGACTCATACTCTCTTACACTGACTCATACTCTCGGACACTGACTCATACTCTCGCACATTGACTCACCCTGACTCATGCTCTCACACTGACTCATACTCTCTTACACTGACTCATACTCTCTTACACTGACTCATACTCTCTCACACTGACTCATACTCTCTGACACTGACTCATACTCTCTGACACTGACTCACACTCTCTGACACTGACTCATACTCTCTCACACTGACTCATACTCTCTGACACTGACTCATACTCTCTCACACTGACTCATACTCTCTCACACTGACTCATACTCTCTCACACTGACTCATACTCTCGCACATTGACTCACCCTCTCTGACACTGACTCATACTCTCTTACACTGACTCATACTCTCTCACACTGACTCATACTCTCGGACACTGACTCATACTCTCGGACACTGACTCATACTCTCTCACACTGACTCATACTCTCTTACACTGACTCATACTCTCTCACACTGACTCATACTCTCTCACACTGACTCATACTCTCGGACACTGGCTCATACTCTCGGACACTGACTCACCCTGACTCATGCTCTCACACTGACTCATACTCTCTTACACTGACTCATACTCTCGGACACTGACTCATACTCTCGCACATTGACTCACCCTGACTCATGCTCTCACACTGACTCATACTCTCTTACACTGACTCATACTCTCTTACACTGACTCATACTCTCTCACACTGACTCATACTCTCTGACACTGACTCATACTCTCTGACACTGACTCACACTCTCTGACACTGACTCATACTCTCTCACACTGACTCATACTCTCTCACACTGACTCATACTCTCTGACACTGACTCATACTCTCTTACACTGACTCATACTCTCTCACACTGACTCATACTCTCTCACACTGACTCATACTCTCGCACATTGACTCACCCTCTCTGACACTGACTCATACTCTCTGACACTGACTCATACTCTCTTACACTGACTCATACTCTCTCACACTGACTCATACTCTCGGACACTGACTCATACTCTCGACACTGACTCATACTCTCTTACACTGACTCATACTCTCTTACACTGACTCATACTCTCTCACACTGACTCATACTCTCTGACACTGACTCATACTCTCTGACACTGACTCACACTCTCTGACACTGACTCATACTCTCTCACACTGACTCATACTCTCTCACACTGACTCATACTCTCTGACACTGACTCATACTCTCTTACACTGACTCATACTCTCTCACACTGACTCATACTCTCTCACACTGACTCATACTCTCGCACATTGACTCACCCTCTCTGACACTGACTCATACTCTCTGACACTGACTCATACTCTCTTACACTGACTCATACTCTCTCACACTGACTCATACTCTCGGACACTGACTCATACTCTCGGACACTGACTCATACTCTCTTACACTGACTCATACTCTCTTACACTGACTCATACTCTCTCACACTGACTCATACTCTCTGACACTGACTCATACTCTCTGACACTGACTCACACTCTCTGACACTGACTCATACTCTCTCACACTGACTCATACTCTCTCACACTGACTCATACTCTCTGACACTGACTCATACTCTCTTACACTGACTCATACTCTCTCACACTGACTCATACTCTCTCACACTGACTCATACTCTCGCACATTGACTCACCCTCTCTGACACTGACTCATACTCTCTGACACTGACTCATACTCTCTTACACTGACTCATACTCTCTCACACTGACTCATACTCTCGGACACTGACTCATACTCTCGGACACTGACTCATACTCTCTTACACTGACTCATACTCTCTTACACTGACTCATACTCTCTCACACTGACTCATACTCTCGGACACTGGCTCATACTCTCGGACACTGGCTCATACCCTCTTACACTGGCTCATACCCTCTAACATTTCCTCAAAATTCAAAAGTAATAAAAATGTCGAGTCATTCAAGAGCCAAAAAAGCATTATTAAACTGACAGTCATAAATTATGAGTCACAGAGGGCTAGAGTTAACTGGCAACTAAGACCATCACTGCAGGACACAGATTACATGGAGATCTCCCGAATCAGAGACACACGAGTCGGCAGGTTCGCCAGAGCACCAAGGGTGAGTGAGCAGACTCATTAAACATCTGTTAAAATGAATTCCCAGCGCAGTTCTCAGAATTAATCAAAGCATTAATAAAGTCTGCATTGCTCTTTCTGCCTTTCTTTGTTAATCGTTAAACAAACAAGCCATCGCGTCTTTCGTGCCGCTTTGTTGAAGCATTCAAGAAACGCATCAAAAGAGGCTGCATTGCATTCAGTCTGCTGCAAAATTATCTATCTGATGAAGAGGCTCCTAGGAGAGATGAGGTACTGAGGAAAAAAGGAAGTTGCCATCCCTCTTGCCCGAAGTGCAGCAGAGCAAATTAGCATTTCTGTGCCCATGCGAGTGTGAATGCGCGATGAGGCACAGCAGCTGCACAGCGTGGGGAAGGCAGGCCTGCCTCTGAATTTCAAGGGTTGGGAGAGGGCTGGATAGATGAAGAGGAAGCTGGACCGAGGCACCTGCGTCACACAAAACGAGTTTTTGCAAGCTTTCGGAATGATGGGGGGCCGACAATGGCCATCTAGAGCCGATCTGTGACAACATGCATGGATACAAGCCAAGGAGATCTTTCACATGCAGACTTTTATCTTTGCTATCGAGAATTCGCTTGATAATGTTGCAGGAGCCGAAGCTGAGGGAATTCTGCACCCAGTTCGGGTCCACAGTGGACAATCCGCTAGAGGACAGGTGCTTCTCCGTGGTCTGGGGTCACGACCTGGTCAGCCCGCAGTGGATCAACTTTGTGGCTCTGAATAGGGAGACTGCTCAGGTCTGTCTGTCTGTCTGTCTGTCTGTCTGTCTGTCTGTCTGTCTGTCTGTCTGTCTGTCTGTCTGTCTGTCTGTCTGTCTGTCTGTCTGTCTGTCTGTCTGTCTGTCTGTCTGTCTGTCTGTCTGTCTGTCTGTCTGTCTGTCTGTCTGTCTGTCTGTCTGTCTGTCTGTCTTAGTGTCTGTCTGTCTGTCTGTCTGTCTGTCTGTCTGTCTTAGTGTCTGTCTGTCTGTCTGTCTGTCTGTCTGTCTGTCTGTCTCTCTGTCTGTCTGTCTGTCTGTCTGTCTGTCTGTCTGTCTGTCTGTCTGTCTGTCTGTCTGTCTTAGTGTCTGTCTGTCTGTCTTAGTGTCCGTCTGTCTGTCTGTCTGTCTGTCTGTCTGTCTGTCTGTCTTAGTGTCTGTCTGTCTGTCTGTCTGTCTGTCTGTCTGTCTGTTTGCACGCAATGACCCAAACCCTTCCACATTCTCCAGCATTGGGCCCAAGAACTGTTCAACCACGCCACCAGCATCAGAGCAACGAACCCCTGCTTCTCCGACCTGCTGGAGCGAGCCTGGAGTCGGCTGACTGTCTGCTGCCAGCCCGACGGCACGATCCCCATCAAGAGGTCTGTTGCTGGGGTCAACCCTCACTGTAGCTACCAGATACAGCTAACAGTAAGCTACCAGACACTGCAGACAGTAAGCTACCAGACACAGCAGACAGTAAGCTACCAGACACAGCAGACAGTAAGCTACCAGACACAGCAAACAGTAAGCTACCAGACACAGCAGACAGTAAGCTACCAGACACAGCAGACAGTAAGCTACCGGCCACAGCAGACAGTAAGCTACCAGATACAGCAGACAGTAAGCTACCAGACACAGCAGACAGTAAGCTACCAGACACAGCAGACAGTAAGCTACCAGACACAGCAGACAGTAAGCTACCAGACACAGCAGACAGTAAGCTACCAGATACAGCAAACAGTAAGCTACCAGACACAGCAGACAGTAAGCTACCAGATACAGCAAACAGTAAGCTACCAGACACAGCAGACAGTAAGCTACCCGATACAGCAGACAGTAAGCTACCAGATACAGCAGACAGTAAGCTACCAGACACAGCAGACAGTAAGCTACCAGACACAGCAGACAGTAAGCTACCAGACACAGCAGACAGTAAGCTACCAGACACAGCAGACAGTAAGCTACCAGACACAGCAGACAGTAAGCTACCAGACCCAGCAAACAGTAAGCTACCAGACCCAGCAGACAGTAAGCTACCAGACACAGCAGACAGTAAGCTACCAGATACAGCAAACAGTAAGCTACCAGACACAGCAGACAGTAAGCTACCCGATACAGCAGACAGTAAGCTACCAGATACAGCAAACAGTAAGCTACCAGACACTGCAGACAGTAAGCTACCAGACACAGCAGACAGTAAGCTACCAGACACAGCAGACAGTAAGCTACCAGATACAGCAAACAGTAAGCCACCAGATACAGCAAACAGTAAGCTACCAGACACAACTCAATGTTGCAGCATCTGCAAGCTGTTTGGTGCGCACAAGGATGACAAGAAGCGTGTTGAGTCTGCCCTGTCAGCCTGTCAGCTCCTGTCAGCTGCCAAGGTGAGGAATTATCTGACAAGTGGAATGAGTCATATTTTCCCACGTCAGCAACCTGCAGCTAACTCCCCGATGATTTCAGCCCGACTGCGCCGAGGCCAAGCTGCTCACGTTTCAGGCTTTTCTGGATTTTCACGGGGCGCTGTTTCACAGACTGGACACTGACAGCGTCTGCTACGAAATGTGAGCACTGGAGTTTCTATCTGTCTATCTGTCTGTCCCCTCTATCCCCATCCCCTATCTGTCTGTCCCCTCCATCCCCATTCCCTGTCTGTCTGTCCCCTCTATCCCTATTCCCTATCTGTTTGTCCCCTCTATCCCCATCCCCTATCTGTCTGTCCCCTCTATCCCTATTCCCTATCTGTTTGTCCCCTCTATCCATGGCCTTGTCTGTCTGTCCCCTCTATCCGCATTCCCTGTCTGTCTGTCCCCTCTATCCCTATTCCCTGTCTGTCTGTCCCCTCTATCCCCATTCCCTGTCTGTCTGTCCCCTCTATCCCTATTCCCTGTCTGTCTATCCCCTCTATCCCTATTCCCTGTCTGTCTGTCCCCTCTATCCCTATTCCCTATCTGTCTGTCCCCTCTATCCCCATTCCCTGTCTGTCTGTCACCTCTATCCGCATTCCTTGTCTGTTTGTCCCCTCTATCCCCATTCCTTGTCTGTCTGTCCCCTCTATCCCTATTCCCTGTCTGTCTGTCCCCTCTATCCCCATTCCCTGTCTGTCTGTCCCCTCTATCCCCATTCCCTGTCTGTCTATCCCCTCTATCCCTATTCCCTGTCTGTCTGTCCCCTCTATCCCTATTCCCTGTCTGTCTGTCCTCTCTATCCGCATTCCTTGTCTGTCTGTCCCCTCTATCCCTATTCCCTGTCTGTCTGTCCCCTTTATCTCCATTCCTTGTCTGTCTGTCCCCTCTATCCCTATTCCCTGTCTGTCTGTCCTCTCTATCCCCATTCCTTGTCTGTTTGTCCCCTCTATCCCCATTCCTTGTCTGTCTGTCCCCTCTATCCCTATTCCCTGTCTGTCTGTCCCCTCTATCCCCATTCCCTGTCTGTCTATCCCCTCTATCCCTAATATTCTCTTCTTTCTCATTTTACTTTTGAAACCTCACCCTCTCCGAACATACCCCTTAGCAACCCCGGCTGCTCGGGCGAGCCGGCCCACCTCACCCTGGCCCAGTTCACCAGGCTGATGAACGAGCACCAACGCGATCCCCGACTCAACGAGATTTTGCATCCGTATTGCAACGAAGCCAAGGCCAGGGAGCTCATTATGAAATTTGAGACTGATGAGACGTTTTATCGCCTTGGTGAGTGCTGTGGCGCCTGCGAAATTTAATATAAAATTGGTCACATTCCTGACGAAAAAACGAGTGGGCACACTAACCGGTCAGACACTTGTCAGAGACTTGTCAGACACTTGTTAGACACTTGTCAGACACTTACCAGACACTTGTCAGACACTTACCAGACACTTGTCAGACACTTATCAGACACTTGTCAGACACTTGTCAGACACTCGTCAGTCCCTTTTCAGATTGTCTGACAGGACAGACTGACCTGTCAGACGGCCTTCCAACTCACCCCACAGACCGCATCAGCAGCCGCGGCCTGCACGCCTTTCTCACCTCAGCTGAAAGCCGGCCGCTGCCTCCGGAGAAGCTGGACATTGGACAGGACATGGAGCAGCCGCTGGCTCACTACTTCATCAACTCTTCGCATAATACCTACCTGTCAGGTGGGGCCGGTTGCGTTGGTGCCTTCCACTGGGTCTACTCTATCCGCTGCTCTACTCTATCCACCACTCTACTCTATTCGCCACTATACTCTATTGATCATCAGTCTCACCCCTCCTCACCCGATTCTCACCCCTCCTCACTCGATTCTCACCCCTCCTCACCCGATTCTCACCCCTCCTCACCCGATTCTCACCCCTCCTCACCCGATTCTCACCCCTCCCAGGCCACCAGCTGACGGGTCGCAGCTCGGCCGAGCTCTACCGCCAGGTGCTGCTCACCGGCTGCCGCTGCATTGAGCTCGACTGCTGGGACGGTCGAGGCGCCGACGAGGAGCCGGTGATCACTCACGGGTACACCATGTGCAGCGAGGTGTCCTTCAGGGTGAGCACCTTGATGCGCTGGTTTTAGCTTGCTTTGGCGCTATCGTTACCTTCGGGACTTTTGGGACCTTTTGGGACTTTTGGGACCTTCCGGACTTTTGGGACCTTGGGACCTTTGGGACCTTTGGGACTTTTAAGATCTTCGGGACCTTCAGGACCTTCGGGACCTTCGGGACCTTCGGGACCTTCGGGACCTTCGGGACCTTCGGGACCTTCGGGACCTTCGGGACCTTTGGGACTTTTGGGATCTTCGGAACTTTTGGGACCTTTGGGACTTTTGGGACCTTCGGGACCTTCAGGACCTTGGGATCTTCGGGACCTTCGGGACCTTCGGGACCTTTGGGACCTTTGGGACCTTCGGTACCTTCGGCACTTTTGGGATCTTCAGGACCTTCGGGACTTTCGAGACCTTCGAGGCCAAGTTCGGGCGGTGCAAGTAGACAATGTTTAGGTAGAAATTCAACATAATTCAGCTTTTTTGTTCATAACTGCTGCTTCCAGGAGACAATGGAAGCGATTGCTGAAGCCGCATTCAAGGTGTCAGACTATCCGGTGATCCTGTCCTTCGAGAATCATTGCTCGTGAGCCGTCTTCTAAGGCGCCAGCATTTACTATTTTCTAGTGGCAAAAACTACAATCTCACCAGTTTGATTTCGAATCTTCTTTCAGGCCGAAGCAGCAAGGCAAAATGGTGCAACTGCTCCGGGAGTACCTGGGCGATCGAATTCTGTCGCACGAGCTGGATTCGAACCCCGTAAGGAATCGAACCAAGGTCTAAACCAACGAGATGAAATTTTCCTGACAGAACCCAGCAACATGCTTTGCACTTTACCGCTGCCCTTTTAGCTGAAACCGGGAGTCCCCCTGCCCAGCCCGGGGCAGCTCAGAGGCCGCTTCATCATCAAGAATAAAAAGCGGGAATTCAAGAAGCCGGGTGAGCGAAGTGCCTCCGCGGCCGGTGTCTGCCCTTTGTGTCTGCCATCTGTGTCTGGCCTGTGTGTCTGCCCTCTGTCTGTGTCTGCCCTCTGTGTCTGCCCTCTGTCTGTGTCTGCCCTCTGTCTGTGTCTGCCCTCTGTGTCTGCCCTGTGTGTCTGCCATCTGTGTCTGGCCTGTGTGTCTGCCCTCTGTCTGTGTCTGCCCTCTGTGTCTGCCCTCTGTGTCTGCCCTCTGTCTGTGTCTGCCCTCTGTCTGTGTCTGCCCTCTGTGTCTGCCCTGTGTGTCTGCCATCTGTGTCTGGCCTGTGTGTCTGCCCTCTGTCTGTGTCTGCCCTCTGTGTCTGCCCTCTGTGTCTGCCCTCTGTCTGTGTCTGCCCTCTATCTGTGTCTGCCCTCTGTGTGTGTCTGCCCTCTGTGTGTGTCTGCCCTCTGTGTGTGTCTGCCCTCTGTGTGTGTCTGCCCTCTGTGTGTGTCTGCCCTCTGTGTGTGTCTGCCCTCTGTGCCTGCCCTCTGCGTCTGCCCTCTGTCTGTGTCTGGCCTGTGTGTCTGCCCTCGGTGTCTGCTCTCTGTGTGTGTCTGGCCTGTGTGTCTGCCCTCCGTCTGTGTCTGCCCTCTGTCTGTGTCTGCCCTCTTTCTGTGTCTGCCCTCCGTCTGTGTCTGCCCTCTGTCTGTGTCTGCCCTCTTTCTGTGTCTGGCCTCTGTGTCTGCCCTCTGTGTCTGCCCTCTGTGTCTGCCCTCGGCATCTGCTCTGTCTGTGTCTGGCCTGTGTTTCTGTCCTCCGTCTGTGTCTGCCCTCTGTGTCTGCCCTCTGTCTGTGTCTGGCCTCTGTGTCTGCCCTCTGTGTCTGCCCTCTGTGTCTGCCCTCTGTGTCTGCCCTCTGTGTCTGCCCTCTGTGTCTGCCCTTTTCTTTCATATCTGTCACTCTCCCTTCATGTCTCTCTTCGTGTCTGTCACTCTTCCTTTATTTCTGTCACTCTCCTTTCATGTCTGTCACCCTCCCTTCATTTCTGGAACTCTCTTTTCATGTCTGTCACTCTCCCTTCATTTCTGACACTCTCTTTTCATGTCTGTCACTCTCCTTTCATGTCTGTCACCCTCCCTTCATTTCTGGAACTCTCTTTTCATGTCTGTCACTCTCCCTTCATTTCTGGCACTCTTTTTTCATGTCTGTCACTCTTTTTTCATGTCTGTCACCCTCCCTTCATTTCTGGAACTCTCTTTTCATGTCTGTCACTCTCCTTTCATGTCTCGCAAAATTCTACAGCACCTTTTCTCTCCTTCGTTCCCTTTTGCATCACCCGGCCTCTCCCTCTCGTGACGCCTCCTTCATTTTTCGTTGCTTTTTTTATGCCAACTCATTCGAATTAAACTCATTCACTGTGTCGCATAAATTTGCTTCCAAATGCGTCAGGCAAGCAGCAGCAGCAGATAGATGCGGGCATCCCAGAAGCAGAAGATTCTGGCCGCACAGGTGAGGGGATGGCACTGAAATTCTGCTTTAACAACACTTGAATTATTATTGTCTTCTTTCATTGAAAATTTTATAATTATTTATGAAAGGAGCAAGATCTGTCTGTCCAATCAGACAGGTGCTTCCGATGGCCCTTTGCCAGTCCCAGGACAATAATAATTAATTCCGACAGGGTCGACATTGCTGGCTAATTGAATATTTGGAAACCTGGATGGAAGCCTGAATGAGAACTTGAATTGGTAGACAGTACAGACTCCCACTGACCGAATACCTGGATTGCCCACTATACCATCCACATCCTGCACCCACCCACAACACCCACCTCACTTCCAACACCCACTTCACTCCCAACACTCATCTCACTCCCAACACTCATCTCACTCCCAATACCCATCTCAATCCCAATACCCACCTCACTCCCAATACCCACCTCACTCCTAAGACCCACCTCACTCCCAAGACCCACCTCACTCCCAACACCCACCTCACTCCCAACACGGACCTCACTCCCAACACGAACCTCACTCCCAACACAGACCTCACTCCCAACACGGACCTCACTCCCAACACGAACCTCACTCACAACACGGACCTCACTCCCAACACGAACCTCACTCACAACACGGACCCCACTCCCAGCACCCACCTCACTCCCAGCACCCACCTCACTCCCAGCACCCACCTCAATCCAACACCCACCTCACTCCCAACACCCACCTCACTCCAACACGGACCTCACTCCCAACACAGACCTCACTCCCAACACGGACCTCACTCCCAACACAGACCTCACTCCCAACACGGACCTCACTCCCAACACAGACCTCACTCCCAACACGGACCTCACTCCCAACACGAACCTCACTCACAACACGGACCCCACTCCCAGCACCCACCTCACTCCCAGCACCCACCTCACTCCCAGCACCCACCTCACTCCAACACCCACCTCACTCCCAACACCCACCTCACTCCCAACACCCACCTCACTCCCAGCACCCACCTCACTCCCAGCACCTACCCCATTCCCCAGACTCAGATCCGCTGGACGAGCCGGCAGACGAAGATGAGGAGGACCCAGAACTGCGGCGCCTGCGGCAGGCGGCCCAGCAGTCGCAGAGACTGGAAGCCGCCGGGCCAGAGTCTGCCACTGTGACGCTGTCGGAAATCTCCGCCATGGTGAACTACGTGGAGCCGGCGCCGTTCTACTCGTTTCAATACGCAGCGAGTGCGTGAACCATTGAAATACGAGTGTGACTCAACTAATTTTCACACAAATATTCCAAGACATAAATAATTCGTCAACCACTTCAGAGAAAAACGTGTCCTACGAGTGCTGCTCTCTGTCCGAGACCAGCGCCATGAACCTGCTGAAAGAGTCGCCAGAAGAGTTTGTCAAGTAATTAATATAAAAATTATAAATATTCGAACTGTGCTACTTGTCAGTAGAAATAAACGATTTTTGTCTTCAACTTTTGCTCCATCAGATTCAACAAGCGCCAGATTAGCAGAATTTATCCGCGAGGCACTCGAGTTGACTCCAGCAACTTCATGCCGCAGCTGTTCTGGAACTGCGGCTGTCAACTCGTGGCGCTCAACTTTCAGACGCTCGGTGAGAGCCGGGGTTCGAATCTTGCTGAAGGATCTGGGTTGACTATTGAGGAGGGTAGCTTAAATTGATCAGAAGGCAGCTGAAATGGATCAATGGATCTGAAGAGAATTCTGGAGGGTACCTGAAGGGAATTATTTAGGGTACCTGAAGGGAATTATTGAGGGTACCTGAAGGGAATTATTGAGGGTACCTGAAGGGAATTATTGAGGGTACCTAAAAGGAATTATTGAGGATACCTGAAAGGAATTATTTAGGGTACCTGAAGGGAATTATTTAGGGTACCTGAAGGGAATTATTGAGGGTACCTAAAAGGAATTATTGAGGATACCTGAAAGGAATTATTTAGGGTACCTGAAGGGAATTATTTAGGGTACCTGAAAAAATTTGGAAGGGTACCTGAAGAGAATTCTGGAGGTAGCTGAAGGGAATCCTGTAGAGTATCTGAAAGGCTGAAGGGAATCAAGGTGGGGGGCTGAAATTTTACATTGGAGAAGGACAATAAAGTCATTGATAAACTGATCAACTGATTAACCCTCAGCGATCAATCCCAGTCTGTAAAAGCTAGTATAGTTTAAGCAAATAAATCGAAACAAGAAGAAAGTTAAAGTTAACACATCGAAAGTAAGTAAATTTTAAGTTTTAATAACGATCAAGATTGTATTTTAATAAAATTAACAATTCCATGGGCCAGCAGGTTGAGTTTTACCGCGATAAAACTTTACTAATTTTAGAGGCTAACTAGCACTGATAGCACAACACCCACCCCATTTCCAACGCCCACCTCACTCCCAACACCCACCTCACTCCTAACACCCACCTCACTCCTAACACCCACCTCACTCACATCACCCACCTCACTCACATCACCCACCTCACTCCCAACACCCGCCTCACTCCCAACACCCACCTCACTCCCAACACCCACCCCACTCCCAACACCCACCCCACTCCCAAACACCCACCTCACTCTCAACCCAACACCCTCCTCACTCCCAACACCCACCCCACTCCCAAACACCCACCTCACTCTCAACCCAACACCCTCCTCACTCCCAACACCCACCCCACTCCCAACACCCGCCTCACTCCCAACACCCACCTCACTCCCAACACCCACCCCACTCCCAAACACCCACCTCACTCTCAACCCAACACCCTCCTCACTCCCAACACCCACCCCACTCCCAAACACCCACCTCACTCTCAACCCAACACCCTCCTCACTCCCAACACCCACCCCACTCCCAAACACCAGCGGCAGCACACCAACTAGGCAATCTTAGTCAGGGTGGCGATATCGGCAAAGTCGGGGCAGCAGCCGAGGTTGCGGCAGCGCAGCCAGCCCAGCCGGGCCAGCAGGTCGCTGGTGAACCACTCCGCTTGCCTGTAGTTGCGGCACTGCTGGCTGGGTGCAAGGGCGTGCCGGATGAATTCGTCTGGGCTAGAGAACTCAGAGTCCAGCACATCGCGGAGGAAGGCGATGTAGCCGATGGCCAGTCGGAGGGTGTCGATTTTCGACAGTCGCCTCTCGTACGGAAATGTCGGGATGTGGCTGCGCAGCTCCTCGAATGCCGAGTTGATGCTAAACATTCGCTTGCGCTCGCGGAAACTGGCCCGCTCTTTGGGCACCTCCTCCAGCGGGTTCGACTCTGTGGGGGCGTGTGACGAGTGAGAGTGACGGGTGGGAGTGACGGGTGAGAGTGACGGGTGGGAGTGACGGGTGGGAGTGACGAGTGAGAGTGACGGGTGAGAGTGACGGGTGAGAGTGACGGGTGGGAGTGACGGGTGGGAGTGACGAGTGAGAGTGACGGATGAGAGTGACGAGTGAAAGTGACGGAGTGAGAGTGACGGAGTGAGAGTGACGGGTGAGAGTGACGGAGTGAGAGTGACGAGTGAGAGTGACGGGTGAGAGTGACGGGTGAGAGTGACGGGTGAGAGTGACGAGCGAGGGTGACGGGTGAAAGTGACAGGTGAGAGTGACGAGTAAGAGTGACGGGTGAGAGTGACGGAACAAGAGAACCGGGATGGGATGAGAGTGACCACACCAGTTTCACGGGACTCACCATCCACAGTGGAGCTGCTTGAGTTGAATCCCGCCATTATGAAGCAGCCGCTGCCGCCGCCGCTGCAGTCTCCCAGAGCAGATACTGATCCCTCGACAAGCCCAGCAAGCAGCACCTGTTCCTCAGCGTCCGACATCTTGATGAAGAAAATCCGTTACAAACAGCCGAGCGCTTTTGAGTCTCACAGACAGAAGCAGAGCTGAGCTGTCGGAAGTCTTGGCTTTAAATATTCGTTTTCAGTAAAAATTTGCTCACCCGGGGTGGAGAGTGTTCTTGAGAGCGCGCGTCAATTTTCCGAGGAGGCTGTAAGAGGCAGCTCGTGATTTGATGGAGGCTGAGATCTACTAATCACTCTCTCTCTCGAGCCCTCACCTCCTCACCTCCTCCTTGGCGCCAGTGCCCTCACGCTGAGAGAGGTGAACGAAAGGTGTCAAAAGCAGATCTCCGCTTTGCCCCGCCTGACCCTCCCGTAGCGAAATGATCTGAGCAAACAATTAAAACCTCCACTATTGAGCCTTCCCGCCTGGTTTTGAAGTGGGATTCTTGTTTGATCTGAGGATTTGAAGCATTATAGCCCAGAGTGCCGAGAGAGCGCATCAGACTAATAAGTTTATGCCTGAGGCAATCGAGTCATGATTTTATTGTAAAAGGCAAGCAATAGTGGAGCCTGAAATTCCACCAAAGATCCCAGATCCCAAGATCCCAAGACCCCAGATCCCAAGATCCCAGATCCCAAGATCCCAAGATCCCTCCCAGATCCAAGATCCCAGATCCAAGATCCCAGATCCCAAGATCCCAGATCCCAAGATCCCAGATCCCAAGATCCCAGATCCCAAGATCCCAGATCCCAAGATCCCAGATCCCAAGATCCCAGATCCCAAGATCCCAGATCCCAAGATCCCAGATCCCAAGATCCCAGATCCCAAGATCCCAGATCCCAAGATCCCAGATCCCAAGATCCCAGATCCCAAGATCCCAGATCCCAAGATCCCAGATCCCAAGATCCCAGATCCCAAGATCCCAGATCCCAAGATCCCAGATCCCAAGATCCCAGATCCCAAGATCCCAGATCCCAAGATCCCAGATCCCAAGATCCCAGATCCCAAGATCCCAGATCCCAAGATCCCAGATCCCAAGATCCCAGATCCCAAGATCCCAGATCCCAAGATCCCAGATCCCAAGATCCCAGATCCCAAGATCCCAGATCCCAAGATCCCAGATCCCAAGATCCCAGATCCCAAGATCCCAGATCCCAAGATCCCAGATCCCAAGATCCCAGATCCCAAGATCCCAGATCCCAAGATCCCAGATCCCAAGATCCCAGATCCCAAGATCCCAGATCCCAAGATCCCAGATCCCAAGATCCCAGATCCCAAGATCCCAGATCCCAAGATCCCAGATCCCAAGATCCCAGATCCCAAGATCCCAGATCCCAAGATCCCAGATCCCAAGATCCCAGATCCCAAGATCCCAGATCCCAAGATCCCAGATCCCAAGATCCCAGATCCCAAGATCCCAGATCCCAAGATCCCAGATCCCAAGATCCCAGATCCCAAGATCCCAGATCCCAAGATCCCAGATCCCAAGATCCCAGATCCCAAGATCCCAGATCCCAAGATCCCAGATCCCAAGATCCCAGATCCCAAGATCCCAGATCCCAAGATCCCAGATCCCAAGATCCCAGATCCCAAGATCCCAGATCCCAAGATCCCAGATCCCAAGATCCCAGATCCCAAGATCCCAGATCCCAAGATCCCAGATCCCAAGATCCCAGATCCCAAGATCCCAGATCCCAAGATCCCAGATCCCAAGATCCCAGATCCCAAGATCCCAGATCCCAAGATCCCAGATCCCAAGATCCCAGATCCCAAGATCCCAGATCCCAAGATCCCAGATCCCAAGATCCCAGATCCCAAGATCCCAGATCCCAAGATCTCAGATCCCAAGATCCCAGATCCCAAGATCTCAGATCCCAAGATCTAACAATCCTATGATCCCAGATTCTGAAATCCCAAATCCCAAACCACCATCCCGCAGACCTGGGCCTGCAGCTCAACCTGGGGATTTTCCACTACCAGCGCCGCTGTGGCTACCTGCTCAAGCCGGACTTCATGCGCCGACCAGACCGCCGGTTCGACCCCTTCTCCGAATCCACTGTGGACGGCATCGTGGCCAACAGCCTCTCGGTTCGAGTCATCTCCGGACACTGCCTGTCGGAGCGGCGAGTCGGTTTGTACTTTTACTGTGTTGATCAGTTTTAAAACGGGGCGCTTAGGGGAGCACACGTGACCTACTTTGTTACTTATTGTAGGTGTCTACGTCGAGGTGGAGATGTACGGCCTGCCAGCGGACACAGTTCGAAAGCGATTCCGAACCCGAACGGTGACCGGCAACGGACTGGATCCGCAGTTCAACCACGAGCCGTTCGTGTTTAAAAAGGTTCGTTGATGTGTCTTAATTGGTGTCTAACCAGTGTCTAACCAATGTCTAACCAATCTCGAATCAGCGTCTAACCAATCTCGAGCCAGTGTCGAACCAATCTCGAACCAGTGTCTAACCAATCTCGAACCAGTGTCTAACCAATCTCCAACCAGTGTCTAACCAATCTCGAACCAGTGTCTAACCAATCTCGAACCAGTGTCTAACCAATCTCCAACCAGTGTCTAACCAATCTCGAACCAGTGTCTAACCAATCTCGAACCAGTGTCTAACCAATCTCCAACCAGTGTCTAACCAATCTCGAACCAGTGTCTAACCAATCTCGAACCAGTGTCTAACCAATCTCGAACCAGTGTCTAACCAATCTCGAACCAGTGTCTAACCAATCTCGAACCAGTGTCTAACCAATCTCCAACCAGTGTCTAACCAATCTCGAACCAGTGTCTAACCAATCTCGAACCAGTGTCTAACCAATCTCGAACCAGTGTCTAACCAACATTGGGCTGGTGTCCAACCCACTCGGACCCCCCGCAGGTGGTCCTGCCCCAGTTGGCTACTCTAAGAGTCTCAGTCAGCGAGGAGTCTGGCCGCCTCATCGGCCAGCGGTTCCTGCCGGTGGACGCGCTGCGGCCGGGGTTCCGCTACCTGCCGCTGTTCACCGAGCTGGGCCAGCCGCTGCCGTTGGCCGCTCTGTTTGTCTGCATCTCCGTCAGCGACTACGTGTCTGACGCCTTTGCCGGTGAGAATCTTGCTGCTTCTGGAGGAGAGTGACACTCGGAGTGAAGTCAGAGGGAGAGTGACATTGGGAGTGAAGGGAGAGGGAGAGTGACATTGGGAGTGAAGTCAGAGGGAGAGTGACATTGGGAGTGAAGGGAGAGGGAGAGTGACATTGGAAGTGAAGTCAGAGGGAGAGTGACATTGGAAGTGAAGTCAGAGGGAGAGTGACACTGGGAGTGAATTCAGAGTGAGAGTGACACTGGGAGTGAATTCAGAGGGAGAGTGACACTGGGAGAAAAGTCAGAGGGAGAGTGACACTGGGAGTGAATTCAGAGGGAGAGTGACACTGGGAGAAAAGTCAGAGGGAGAGTGACACTGGGAGAAAAGTCAGAGGGAGAGTGACACTAGGAGGGAATTCAGAGTGAGAGTGACACTGGGAGTGAATTCAGAGGGAGAGTGACACTGGGAGAAAAGTCAGAGGGAGAGTGACACTGGGAGTGAACTCAGAGGGAGAGTGACACTAGGAGGGAATTCAGAGGGAGAGTGACACTGGGAGTGAAGTCAGAGGGAGAGTGACACTAGGAGGGAATTCAGAGTGAGAGTGACACTGGGAGTGAATTCAGAGTGAGAGTGACACTGGGAGTGAATTCAGAGTGAGAGTGAAACTGGGAGTGAATTCAGAGGGAGAGTGACACAGAGAGTGAAGTCAAAGGAAGAGTGACACTGGGAGTGAACTCAGAGTGAGAATGACACTGAGAGTGAATTCAGAGGGAGTGTAACACTGAGAGTGAAAATCGGAGTGAAACTGAGTGAGGCTCCTTATCGACTTTAGTATTTAAGATTAATTAAAGCAATATTTTTCGAAATTAAACTGATTCTTTTCAAACGCTATTCAAATCACTCTACTTATAGTAGCTGCCGTCCAATCAATCCATCCTCAATTCAGAGCTGGCCGCGGCTCTCTCCAATCCAATCCAGTACCTGAGCCAGAAGGAAAAGCACCAGCAGCAGATGTTGGTGCTGACTGACGACTTCGACAAAGAGGTGAAACTGGTGAGCTCGCGAGTGGGCTTTTGTAGTTTCTACTGGGAGTAAAACCTCCAGCCTGCTTTGGGGAGCCCGGAGAATCCGTGATGGGTAGCTGAGGCATCAGTGACGGGTATCTGAGGCATCAGTGACGGGTAGCTGAGGAAGCAGTGACGGGTATCTGAGGCATCAGTGACGGGTAGCTGAGGCATCAGTGACGGGTATCTGAGGCATCAGTGACGGGTAGCTGAGGAAGCAGTAACGGGTATCTGAGGCATCAGTGACGGGTAGCTGAGGAAGCAGTGAGGGGTAGCTGAGGCATCAGTGACGGGTATCTGAGGCATCAGTGACAGGTATCTGAGGCATCAGTGATGGGTATCTGAGGCATCAGTGACAGGTATCTGAGGCATCAGTGACGGGTATCTGAGGCATCAGTGACAGGTATCTGAGGAATCAGTGACGGGTATCTGAGGTATCAGTGACGGGTAGCTGAGGAAGCAGTGACGGGTATCTAAGGCATCAGTGACGGGTATCTGAGGCATCAGTGACGGGTATCTGAGGCATCAGTGACGGGTATCTGAGGCATCAGTGACAGGTATCTGAGGCATCAGTGATGGGTATTTGAGGCATCAGTGACGGGTATCTGAGGTATCAGTGACGGGTATCTGAGGTCAGTGACGGGTATCTGAGGCATCAGTGACGGGTATCTGAGGCATCAGTGACGGGTATCTGAGGCATCAGTGACGGGTATCTGAGGCATCAGTGACGGGTATCTGAGGAATCAGTGACGGGTATCTGAGGCATCAGTGACGGGTATCTGAGGAATCAGTGACGGGTATCTGAGGTATCAGTGACAGGTATCTGAGGAATCAGTGACGGGTATCTGAGGCATCAGTGACGGGTATCTGAGGTATCAGTGACGGGTATCTGAGGCATCAGTGACGGGTATCTGAGGCATCAGTGAATGCCCAACCAACAACTGCTAGAATGATAGGATTTACGTGTGACTCTCGCTCTGCCTCTAGGAGAAGATCTCAGCCAGCGAAAATGGAGCTCAGACTTCAGGTGCTCCATCCAGCCAAGCGGCAGCTGCGGCTGCTAAAGCAGATCGACCTGTTCAACAGCAACAGCAGCAGCAGCAGAGTCTGCAACAGCCCAGTCTATCTAACTCAATAAAATCAAACGCTAGCAGGAACCACACTGAGGTGTCACCAGCTGGCACTGCACCTGTTGAACCTCCAACCGCTTCAGCTGCCTCTGCTGCGACTGCAAGTTCTGCAACATCCAGCAACTTAGGTGAGCAGGTGTTAAATTGAACATGCTACTCATTAGTAGGATGTACGTGTAATTGATACTTTCAATATAGTTTACAGGAGCTGCGAGTGTTTCATCTCTGTACAAAATAGGCTCATCTCTGTTCAAAATAGGCACATCTCTGTACAAAATAGGCACATCTCTGTACAAAATAGGCTCATCTCTGTACAAAATAGGCACATCTCTGTACAAAATAGGCTCATCTCTGTACAAAATAGGCACATCTCTGTACAAAATAGGCTCATATCTGTACAAAATAGGCACATCTCTGTACAAAATAGGCACATCTCTGTACAAAATAGGCACATCTCTGTACAAAATAGGCTCATATCTGTACAAAATAGGCACATCTCTGTACAAAATAGGCACATCTCTGTACAAAATAGGCACATCTCTGTACAAAATAGGCACATTCCTATAAATAGGGGGTCGGCAAACTCAGGCCCGCGGAGCCTCTCTATCCGGCCCTCGGGTCCTTTGAGATTTCACAATAGCAATCCGGCCCGCTCGAGGCTTTCCCTTCTCAGTTCTCTTTCCCCTTTTCTCTCTTTTCTCTCCTCTATCTACTCCCCTCCCCTCCCCGCACCTCTCCTCTCTTCTCGCATCTCTCCTCTCCTCTTATCTTTTCTCTCCTCTTCTCTCCTTGCATCTCTCACCTTTCGTCTCTTCTCTCTCTCCTCTATTCCCTCTTCTCTCATCTGGCCCGCAGTAATGATCTTACATTCTTTATCTGGCCCTGTGGTAAAACGTTTGCCGACCCCCTCATGGGTGTCATGGGCTTGAGTTAATTCGAACCCGGGACCTTGAGCCCCTCCGCCCGGCTACCTCTCCCATCAAGTACGAGCTATAAATCCTGAACCGGTCTGCTTCCACCCGCCAGCAGATCCCGCCACGCAGCTGATGCCTCTGGATGAGCTCAGGAGAGACAAGAAGTACCAGAAATTGTTGCAGAAAGAGGAAAAAGAGACGCAATCAATGCTTAAACAGAATCAGAAGGTAAGCGCATAAAGTTTTGTTGCAATTTGCTTTGCTGACCACTACAAGTAGTGCAGCTCAATTAGCCCGAATATGAATGTCTTCAAGGCTCTGATCAGCCTGCGCACGAAACACCGGGTCGCCCTGGCCCGACTCGAGTCCGGGACCTCGGCTAAGAAGAAGCTGGCCACCTGGTCGCTGCGGCGTCGAGACGAGCCGAGCGAGCCAGAGCAGCCGGAAGCTGTGCGCTGCGCATCCGAGAGGGACTTCGGGCGCAAAGTGAGGAATTCAAGATTTCCCGGTTTGCTGGGATCGCTGTGTGTCAACCCCAAACACGCCAACCCCAAACACGCCAACCCCAAACACATCAACCAACCCCAAACACGCCAACCCCAAACACGCCAACCCCAAATACGCCAACCCCAAACACACCAACCCCAAACACACCAACCCCAAATACGCCAACCCCAAACACGCCAACTCCAAACAGGCCAACCCCAAACACGCCAACCCCAAACACATCAACCAACCCCAAACACGCCAACCCCAAACACGCCAACCCCAAATACGCCAACCCCAAACACGCCAACCCCAAACACACCAACCCCAAACACGCCAACCCCAAACACGCCAACTCCAAACAGGCCAACCCCAAACACGCCAACCCCAAACACGCCAACCCCAAACACGCCAACCCCAAACACGCCAACCCCAAACACGCCAACCCCAAACACGCCAACCCCAAACACGCCAACCCCAAACACGCCAACCCCAAACACGCCAACCCAAAACACACAAACCATAAACACGCCAACCCCAAACACGCCAACCCCAAACACGCCAACCCCAAACACGCCAACCCCAAACAAGTCAACCCCAAACCCGAACCGAACCCCAGGCCTGCCAGCTGTCGGCCAGCCAGGAGGCGGAGGTCCGCAGTCAGCTGGACGCCCAAGCTTGCGCCGAGTCCGCCATGCGCCTGAAATTCTCCGCCCAGCGCCGGGACGCCCTGGCCGCAGCGCTGGCCTCGGCGGAGTCGGCGGCCCGGCAGAGGCTGGAGGCCGGCCACTCGGCCGAGCGGGCGCAGCTCAAGCGGAGTCGCGAGCGCCAGAGAAGCGCCGAGGCGCGCCAGTTGGCGCACCGATTGCAGGACCGCGCCGAGGAGCTGCGCGAGGCCAGGCGGGACTTTCAGCAGCGGCAGATTGTGGCCGCGGTGACTGAGCTGCAGGCCCTGGACTCCCAGCACTCCAGGCAGCTGAAGGCGCTGAAGGAGCAGCGGGACCGGCTGGGCCTTGAGATCGAGGCGGCCTACGCTGAGGTTCGTTGATGGCGGCTTGGAATCGAGGTCGGGTATATGGATGTGGCATTCAGCGTTTGGAGATTTGGGATTCGGGATCCAGATTTTAGGATTGGAGAAGTTGGGATCCAGATTTCGGGATTTGGAGATTTCGGGATTTCGGATCTAGAATTTTGAATTTGAGGATTTATGATCCAAAATTTGGGATTTGTGGATTTGGGATTTGGGATTTGGAGATTGGGGATCAAGATTTTTGAGATTTAGGGAGTTGGGATTCAGATTTTTTTGGGGTTTGCGGATTCAGGATCAAGGTTTTGGGATTCGGTGATTTGGGAACCAGATTTTGGGATTTGGGGATTTGGGATCCAAAATTGGGATTTGGGGATTTGGGATCCAGATTTTGGGATTTGGGGAGTAGGAATCCAAGATTTGGGATTTGGGGATTCGGAATCCAGATTTTGGGATTTGTATATTTGGGATTCAGTACTTGGGAGTTTTTATCTGAAATCCAGTAGCCATTTCCGCAAACAATCTGCATCATCAGGAGACCCGGCTGATCGAAGCGGAACTGCAGCAGAAGCTCTCGGAACTCGGCAAGACGGTGGCTTCCGGAGGAAGCGGTTGCGGCGGCTGCGGCGGAACTGGCGGCCCAGGTCCCAGCTGCTCAAAAAGTCCTTGATGAAGCTGGAGAGAAGCTGCGCCGCATGAAGTCGGGCTTGAGTGGAACATTTTTAGTAGAAATTTTAGTACACTTAATAAATTTATGAATGAACATTATCACGAACCACCCAATCTAGATAATAAACTACCCTGTCTAGATCATAAACTATCCAATCTAGATCATAAACTATCCAATCTAGATAATAAACTACCCTATCTAGATCATAAACTACCCAATCTAGATCATAAACTACCCAAACTAGATCATAAACTACCCAATCTAGATCATAAACTACCCAAACTAGATCATAAACTACCCAATCTAGATCATAAACTACCCAATCTAGATCATAAACTACCCAATCTAGATCATAAACTACCCAATCTAGATCATAAACTACCCAAACTAGATCATAAACTACCCAAACTAGATCATAAACTACCCAATCTAGATCATAAACTACCCTATCTAGATCATAAACTACCCAAACTAGATCATAAACTACCCAATCTAGATCATAAACTACCCAATCTAGATCATAAACTACCCTGTCTAGACTACACAATAAAAAATATAGATGATTGAATGCCCTATTTTGTCAATAAACTCCCCAATACGATAGCAATTGCCACGACTATATGATAAACTTCTGATGATAGAGGATAACACAATAATTTAGATGATATGCTCACCAACTCTGTTTTACTTTCGCCAGAAATCTATTTAATTCCCATACCTGCGACCTAATAAATGTACTTTTGTGTTATTGCGAATAGCAGCGAAATATTTTGTCTCTGACAGACAGTTTTAGTGCAATATCGCCTGTCTAAGCTTATTGTATAAACGCTACTTCCAGTAGCGAGGACGGACATTCCGATTATTCGGTGATATCAAGGAAAAAAACAGTTTAAACGCGTTCTTTGCTCTCTAATTAAAGCAATATAAATCAGCCTAAGCGCATGGAGAAGCCTGTATTTATCTGATGATGAAGCAACATTTGTGACAAATAGAGAAAATGCACTTTTAGCTAGCGAAATTATACACATACGAAAGAGTATGCGATGCCATATATAATTCTATTTGCTTCAGTATATGTCTTTACTGTTCATGCTTAGTCATTTTCATAAATATGGAATATTGATAACTATTTCAACCATCAGCACTTTTGGTGAAGATGCGTCCGCGCAACTGAACTGCGAATTCCGCGAATGCTTGAAATCAGTTCGTCCATCTGGCGCTCCTCTTCGGCGCTGGGACGTTTCG